>JASDQU010437546.1:77047-87560 GCA_032191745.1 Picea mariana | reverse complement strand
TCATTAGGCACATGAAAACAACGAGTGCATTTGATAACCCAAATGGAACCACTGTGAATTCATAATGACGATACCTTGTTCTAAAGGCGGTCTTGCTGATGTCTTCATCATTTATCCTTACCTGGTGGTACCCTGACCTGGGATCTATTTTTGAAAATATCTTGGTATCCTTCAAATGATCAAATAGATCATCCATCCTTGGCAAAGGATACTTGTTCTTAATATTCAATTTGTTCAACTGTCTGAAATCGATGCACAATCTCAATGTCCCATATTTCTTCTTCACAAACAGGACCGGGGTGCCCCAAGGTGACACACTTGGGCGTATATACCTATTCTTCAGAAGTTCTTCAAGCTGTAATTGCAGTTCTTTCAGCTCTAGTGTACTCATTCTTTAAGGAGTTTTTGACACTGGAGCTGCTCTAGGCATCAGGTTTATAGAGAAATCAATATCTCTCTTCGGGGGTAGTTCGGGTACCTCCTGGAATACATCTTCAAAATCTTTTAATACTGCATGGTATTCAATATTTGACACCTTATCCTTAGGTGATTCTTCCATATGAGATGCAAATATTTGGCAGCCCTTCCTGTAACACTTATTCAGTTGCATTGCTGAGATTTCTCTGATAGTAACAACTCTTGGGATTCCTTGCACTTTCCTTGGGTTTCCTTCCTCATCTAGGAAAGTGAATGCCTTGTTACGACAATCTAAGATGGCATGGTGCTGGTCCAACCAATCCATCCCAATTAGACAGTCATAGGAACCTAAAGGTAAGATGTTCAATTTAACCCTTGTGCTCAGTCCATTCATGTCCACTGGACAAGACTTAACCAACTCAACAACCTTTTTCTTGGGTCCTGTAGCCAGCTGCACTAACCAAGATTTTCCATGCTTGCTTCTTGGAAAATTCAAAATTTCCACCATTCTAGGATCTATATAACTATGAATGGATCCTGAATCAATTAAAATAATAATGGTTTGGTTGTTGATCATACCTTCAACTTCATACCTTCAACTTCAATCATGTGTGATTGATATTCTGCTTGCTTGTTGTCCAGGGCTACGTAGATCCTTAGTACACTTCTGCCCATGTCCTCCACTGTTTCTACCTGTTGAACATTGTGGACAGATCTCACTTTGTCATTTCCATGGGGGTAATCTCTGTACCTATGATTTCCTTTACAACCCCAACATTCCATAGGTGGCTTTCTTGGCATTTTCCCACCTACTTCAGCCCTCCCAGGCTCTCTAAAACCTGGCTGTCCTTGAGGGATATTCCTAAAAAATGGTGGTTTGTTTCCCTTCTTCCTCTGCTCCATCTTGAACTTCTTCTTGTCTTCCCAAGCTTTTTGGAAAGCAAGATTTTCTTTTTGCTGATCATATAATCATTTTTCTCTCCTTATAGTTTCTTCCATAGTTTTTGGGTCATCATACTAGATCTTGTCATTGATGGAAGATGGAAGCCCACTCAGATACCTTTGAATATTAACTGTCTCATCCTTGATGAAGGGGATATATTTTAACAACTCCAAGAATATTCTTTCATACTCATCAATGGACACACTTCCCAGCTTGAGTTCGAATAACTCTTTCATTTTCTTGTCATAATACCTCTTAGTTAAGTAATTCTTTTCAAAATGTCTCTTGAATTCCCTCCATGTAACATCCTTCTCTCTAACGTGCTGTACTTGCACAAGATGATCCCACCATATGGATGCCTTTCCTTTAAGTTGGTAAATGACAATTCTTCCCTCTGCATGAGAAGAATAGTTCTGTAGTTGGAATTATTTCCTCATGACCAACAACCATGTCTCAACATCTTCATCTTTCTTGTGTTCTCCATCAAAAGTAGGAGGCTTGATTTTATTCATTTCACCTTTCAGTTCATCCACTTCAGATTTCCTATGCTTTCTGGTAGGAGATGGACTTGAACTGCTATGTGCTCTATTATTGGAATGTTCCAGGGAGTGACGGTGATACCTGTTAACGTTTCTTGATCTTCCTTTCTTCTCAGGGGTCCCGCGACTCCCTGTTTTGCTTGAGCCACTCTCCTTATCCAACTTCTTTTCGATTCTTTCTAGGCTCTGCATCAGCTTTATGTTGAATTCTCCCTGTTGCTCCCTCGCTTTTATGAGCTTTTTGTTATCTGCTCGGTGAGTCTGGACAACTTTCTGCAACTTTTCAATGATTTTCATCATGTTTCCTTCGTTATCTATTTCTTCTCCATTCCCATTGGAGTTTGTTCCTTCAACTCCCAAATGGAAATCCCTTCCTCTTGCTTCATTCTCCAAACTGTAAGCATCCTGTGTCTCCTCCATTACTCTGCACTATGTGACAATTCGGTTCGGTTTCATCAATTATTAACTCTGCAAAATGTGCAATCAACCAAATTTTTGTCAGGCTATCAGTCTTTAATAATTTTCCATAGGACTTAGACAATCTGATTCAACATAAAGAATATCAGAGTCCCTTTTCGGTGGGTCTGCGTCAATCAAGAATCCCCACGATTCTATTTCTAAGCCCCGTTCTGTTCTGTAACAATTCACCATTCGACGCTATCCCCTTTTTCTTATCCCCCAACCCATGCAACCACGGGTTATGGCCAAGAGCTAGGTTTATAGGAGCTTATTCAGGACTTCGGGCCTCCGTCTTAAGAAATTTTCAAAGCACATCAAAACAAATCTCTCGGAGTTACAAATTGACGAACTCGCAAAGTAGGGTGGATCAACAGTCCACGACTACCCAACATCCCATGATTGGCACTCACTATGGAACCTCAGGCATTTGATCTTCGGGACTTCGAAGCTTCGGGACTTCAGAGGATTTAACATCCGCACATCCCCAACACCCCGAACCGTTAATCTATGAACACTTCCATGTCACCTTTGATGACATCATTACGTCTCGTCACCTCGGTGTTATGAAACTTTTGAAAGTTCTTCCTTTCATTCCCTTATGAACCATTCTTCCAAAGTGTCAAGTCTCCAGACTTCACAACTAGCACCACACATCCACTGGACCCATATTTTCCATACTTGAACTAAGATATCGAATAGTCACATAACTTAACGCCTTTCAAATTGTGGGGGCATGCATCCATGGTTTGGAGTAACCCGCCTTTCATTCTGCAATTCTTTTGACATTGACACGTAACCCCCTGGTAAAACTGTGGTTTGGATTGCGGGACCACCCTGGAAAATTAACTTCCGTGCAATTTGGGTCCCCGCAATGCCTCTTGGCCTTCGATATTGATGTATCATGATCAATGCCAGTGTGGGGCCACCAAACTTTAATTATGTTATGCGACCTCAGGGCCCACATAGTACAACTGTCAACATTCCAGGTGGGGGCACGTGGCAGGTATAGGATAGGTCCACGTCACTTCCAGGTGATGTCATCATGATTCACTACTTCGACTCTTCGAAACTTCAGGCTTCGAGAGTTCTCTCCTTAGCACACACTCATTCTCCCAAACGTCGAAATATCTAACAACCAATCTGCTGACACGCGTCCCTCTTGACGGATGGTTCGGATTAACTCCGGACTTCAGAGCTTCGGGGGCTTTCGCCCTTCACCACTGTGTTTGACCTTTTTAACTTGGCTTGATCTAACTTTCAAGCTCTTCTCCCCAGATATACGGTGTAGATCCACTTCGGGGACTTCAGACTTCGGGCCTCGAGCCTCTTCCACTCTACAACCCATAACTTCGTCGAAGCCTCAAAGTCCAAAGGACTTGGAGGTTAAATCTCATGCTCCTTTTTCTTGATCTGATGGGTGTGGTTTTACATACCTCTAAACCCCCTGAGCTTCGTAACAAGACCAAGGTAACCTCTTGGCACAATTTCTTTCTGAAACCTTGGTTCTAATGACCACTTATCCAGCCCATCTAGGCTTAGTGCTTGAACCAGAGCTCTGATACCAATTTGTAACATCCCCGACCACCGACACCTGTCGGGTAATGCTACCCAAACAACCTTAACCTTTCCATTACTACTCTGATACCATTTCTATGACATTCCCGACCTTAAACAACAGGCCAGGCCATGCCACCGAGTAACTTTGTAGAAATAATCTCATATAAAACTTAACTGGAAGATAGAGATAACATCTGGTATTCACACTTATAAATATATATCTATCTAATGCAATTAAACAGACGTCAATACTCTACTCATACACATGTTCATGTGGAAGCAACATTTAACACATACATGTAACATATATATATATATATATATACATATACATGCATTACTCATTAATTATAATGCAAATACAAATACACAACATACAACAAACACATAATTGGTACTTATATTTTAATAGATGACCACTAATTGCACGCAGACCTTCCACGAGCCTCCCAGCCTTAGACCACGCTACTCATCACGCTCAGCAGTGGGTCACCCCTAAGATGGGACTAAACTCCACTAGGCAAGCAAATTCTAGGCTTGGAAAGGACAACAAGGAAGTTGCACAGAACAACAGAAAGGATCTTTTATCCCAGGAGCCACTTACTCCCACAACCCACATACCCTCATTCCCCACACACCTGCTCCACCCCAGGAGGGTACACCTTCACGAATACAAGTCCATTGGCTACTACACTTCCCTTACCTTGGGATTTAACAACAGGCCGGACCAGAAGTCTTAGAGTATTTTAGCTTCTACGTGACTCCCTTCCAGGAGAACTCACTTCCCAACAAACTCTCTCACTTGGGAGAGTTTGTCACAGGCCTGACAACTTGCTTCTTCAATTCATCTCCTAAGCAATACAACAACAACATTCAGCTAACACACAGGTGACAACAACAACAAAAAATGGTTATGGACACCGAAAATGGCAACAACCAAACGCTAAGATACAACATGACTCAAGAGAATACAAATGCGTCGGGCTTCACAAGAGACACATGGGATAACTCAAGTATGACTGTAGGATTCCAAAGGTGCGTACTAGATACAAAGGTGATGATGCTAGATAACTGGTTCAATGCATGAATCCCTGGTCAATCAGGAAGGGTGACAGACTTCCAAAGAATCGTAAGGGTTGTGAGGAAACTCGACACTGGTCCTGATGCAAGGATGGGGAGAAACACTAGAATGGGAAGCGAACCCCCAACGAGATAACTTTCCTAGCTATAAACTCCACGCGCCCAGGTTGACAAATGTCTTCCTGAAGCTGCATGAGTTCCACTTAGCACTCGTTCCCCTTTCTCCCAGGAACTTAGGACAACACGGCTTATGTCAACCATAGACTTTGGGAAATAATAATAAAATATTATTCCCTTAGAGGTAATCCCTCTATCTTAGAACCTAGGCCTAGACACTTAGCCCCCTCCCTTACCTTACCCAGTGGAGCTTAGTCCCCCATAACTCTTTCTTCGTGGTCGGTTTACACATAGTAGTGTAATTTTATTAATGATGTGAGTATTTACATATACAAAATCAGGATCATTGGCCTTAGCATTTGGCTCACCAGCCTAATAAACACATAAGTCTCTCAACTTATAACCACTCGGCTCACCAGTCTATAAACATAATTATAATTCAATAGGGGCTCGACCTTGGGGTGTTACAGTTTGGGTGGTTATGGAGGTCACGAGTTCGACCCTCGTCGACTCCATAACTTTTACACAACACTAACCAATATTTTCCAATGGGAGGTTGCCACGTGGAAGTCTCTCATTGGCTCTCCAATTCCACTTGTCAACGAATGATTGGGCCACTTGTCAACCTGTAACTGGACCACCTGGAGGTACAATCTACCCAACCAACTGCCAATAACCATGTGCCATGTGTCACCCTTGCAGTGGTGACACATGTCACCTCTTTTTCCCTTTGACCTTTGACTTTGTCTGTTTGACCCAAAATTTGACCACTTATAACTTTTTCATGCGAAATCTGTTTGACTTTTCATTTGCACCGTTGGAAAGATAATGATGAGATATATACAATATGCCATTTTCAGGACGATTTGAAATGATAAAATTTTGAGCATTTATGGACCCTTGGGACCTTTGTGAGCATTTCAGATCCTCATGGACCTTTGTGAGCGTTCCTTAGATCATCCTAGATCACACCTTCCCATTGAATAACTTTTGGACCTCCAAAAGTATATATATTCAACAACTTACTTAATTCACTCTTCCATCTTGCTGATTCTTTTTGAATTTGGTCTTCATATTGGGTTTTCGATCTTAGGTACTAGATTAGTGCACTTCTGTCTACTTCTCTGGAATATAGCTATGACTCTGGGCTTTGGCATTGTCACTAATAGCTTTGGTTCTGGCTCATAGATTCCTTGACAACAAAAGTGTTGTTCACTAAATCTCTGCTATGTGTATCCTGTATTTCAAGATCCACTCCCATCTCCTTTTGCTAAATATAGTCCATCTCAACTAATCTGAAACCAATTTGAATGATGATCTATGCCTTTCCCATTTGGACTCTCCATTCTTCTTGATGTGTATGTATAATTCCCTGAATGAATACTTTGTCCATTGTCGCTTCTGTCTTGAAGAAAAATTCTGCTTGTACTGTCATCATTTGTACTTGATTGCTTCTGTTCAAGGTATACATCTTTATGAATACAACATAATATTTAAAGATGCTTATAGAATGTACCTTTATGCCTCTTAAAAGAGGATTATTTCTCCTTTACCAGCTCTAGAAAGTTTTTCATTACTTCGATGGTCTTTCCACTTTGATCTACATGTTCCAACTGCCTGCATCCTTCTATTCCTTCACTTCCATTACTTCAAAATCAAGAATGCCGTCTTAGAGAATTCAATATATATGTAGCCATTTAGCTGATTACATGACAACAAAATTTCCCATACTATTGTATAAAGGCTTTATAAATCTTCATAATGAGATTCCTCTCACTGTAAAACAATATGTATATAGGTGGCTATCTAGAAATCTCTCTAACGAGATTCCTCTCACTCCATAACAAAGTGTAAGGTGGCTATCTAGAAATCTCTTTAACGAGGTTCCTCTCACTCTCTACATCAGATGAGGTGGAAATATAAAAACTCTCTTTACAAAATTCCTCTCACTCATACAAGGTGGAAATATAGAAATTTATAGAGTCCCTCTCACTCTTATAATTTACAATGATTGGCTTACAAGCCTTCTAATAGACCTTAGGAGATTTACACATATGCATATTATATTTAAAAATATACATATTTACAAATTTTTTAAGGATGGTTTACTTATGGACTCATTTTCCCTAGTGTATTGGGAGGAGTCTCGCAACTTCTTTCCTCTGAGAATGATTCTGACACTGATTTCGAATATGACATTGAATCTAATGTAGAATAGGATGCTGAATCCAAGTAACCATTGGACCAAACTATCAGTTTTCCTAGTAACCTGTATAACATCTCCTTGTAAATACCAAGCACTATTTCCGTGTCTGGAGTAGCTTCCCTTGAATACACAAGTGCGTGGCCATTCTGGAATGCGATTGCATAGCCTTCATCCTCAAATGATGAAACTAAGAGTAGGTTTACTTTAAGTCTAGAACATACAACATGTGTTTGATTCTCCCATAAATCCTCTCGACTCAAGCTGGAATCTTAAATATCCATACCCCCTTATTTCTTTTTTGGTGTTGGTTCCAGATCCCATAAAGAAATATGTGTTGGACTCTAAGAAAGTAAAAAATAACGATCTCATCCTGGGCATGTGGCGATATGAGCCACTGTCCACAAACCATTCTTCGATGTCTTCATATATCACTTTTCCAAGACCAACCATCATGACGTATTATTTCCTAAGCCTTTTAGTAAGACCATTGACTTCATCTGGAGCTGTTGCTTGTCTTCTCGCATGTGTATTTACATATTTTCTATTCTACCTCAGACATAAGTGTGGGTAGAGTGTCCAACACTTCTCAATCTGGTGTCCACTCTTACCACAATAAGAGCATCCTTTTTTTTTCCATGATCCCTTCTTATCATTCCTCCTTTTCCTCTGAATTGAGAAATGATCTTCCTTCTTCTTGGAGGGAATTTATGGAACAAGATTTCTTCTTGGATACTTCTCCACATCATGGTTTCTAGTTCCATAGGAAGCACATGGATAAATAGACCATTCACTAGTGGGAAAAGTTTTCATTCCTCCTCATGTAGCATGCACATCTTTCTCTAGAGATCCCTTACATTGCATCCCTTTACTAGGAATGGGAACTTTTTTTGGTTGACCTTCTTCAACTATCTTTGAACATTCACCATCTTGATGGGAAAAAGAATAAGAAGAGTCTTCTTTCTCGATTATGTTCTTGGAGGGAGATAGTCTCTCTTGCAGTGAAGACTTCTCATTTTCTTCTTGTCGAAATTCACTGATTGATGGTGCCAATATCTGCAACTTTATTTCTAATTCATGAAAAATACTCATGTGAAAATATTCATGACAGAACAGTCGATGTTGCAGCCTCTGCTTCTCTTCCTCAAGAGCTTGCAACTGCATTCTTAACTCAAAATTCTCTCTTTGGATTTGTCAATTAATGTTTTTTTGCAGTCTGAACTTCATAAGAAATTTACTCAGGTTGTTTTCTTGATAAGATCCTTCAATATCTTCACCAACTGAATTCTTGGATCTCATCACAACAACTTACAACACACGCTAAAACTATCTCTAATACTAACTTGATCCTAAAAATCCTTATTCACCACTTATTTCTTTACTTATATACATGCAGTATTTAACTTGATCCAAAATCATTTACTGATTATATTGGGGTGGTTTTTAGAATTCTAATGATGTTCTCTTTACCCAAAAACTCATATAATAATGATCAGTTTGCTTGATAGTGAGATGAGACAATACAAGAACTCAAATTACATACTTTTGTTTCATCTTTAAGTTCCCTTCAATCCAACGGAAACTTCCTTCATCATTTCAAATATCAAAATCACATGTAAAATGAATGACATACGCCAATTTAATGGATTCTCTTAAATTCCATTACTGAAAACAAGAAAATAACTTCACCATTGAAGTTCTTACGAAATTATGAGAATTTTGACTTTAAAGTTGACCAATTTTGAAACTGGCTCAATTTCATGCTCTTTGGCATGCAAAACAATGCATTAAATGATCATTAATGGAAAATTGAGATAATACGGTTACAAATGACCTCAAATTCATGATTATTGCGAAAAATCATGAAAAATGAGTATAAAGTTGCCTATGTTTCGTCATTATACCTCATGGAACGTTTTACGAGACACCACAAAACTTAGCTTATAATTTGTACGTACTTCAATACATCCGTATAGTCTCAAAATATGTGCTCTGTATCAGTGATCCAGGTGGATATTGGTGGCCACCCACCTTTTCCAAATGGCTCAAAATAGTATTTTGGTCATTTTGGCAATTTACTATTTTTAGCAGGTTTTAACTTCCGGGGCCATTTTGAGGGTCCAAATGAAGGTTTTTCGAGATTGAGGTTCTCAATAATAGACAAAGTCATATTGAGCCCCCAAAATGAGTCTCCTCGACAATACCTTTCCAACGAGCTATCACACGCCTAGAACGGAGATCGTATGCAAAAGTTATGACCTCGAGAAGTTGATGTACTCACTTACCCAAACGGGGCCGCCCACATGACTTTTGGCACTTCATCTCCTAGGGTTAGGTTTTTGGATGTCTAGGAATTTTGGATTTAATGTTTATTGTAAAAGGTCCTTCAGAGCCTCATTGTAATCATCTTCTTGTGAATGCGAGTAGCCGTTACATCTCTTCTCAGAGATAAGCTGCCACCATTCTAGCGAGTCTTTCACTCTGTATTTTTATAGTCTCTATACATTTCTTTCATTAATAGAAATCATGTATTACTATATATCTGTGTTTATGGTTGCATATCTGATACAATTCTATTATATTATTGAATATCTGCGATATCTCTGTGCATTTCTTTATTATATCTCCGCTCTCATTTCGTGCCGAAAATAATCCAGATCAGTGGTATCAGGCAGGTTGCTCCTGATCGTTTTTCAGTGCATGTCCCTGACAAGGTCCGAGTATAGAAAGTTGGGTCTCAAGATTGTATCTCTTGAGAACAATCGCTCTCGCACACCCAAGAAACCCTCAATGGCGGAAGAAAATAAAAACAATGGAGCAGATGATCCTATCAGTTTGTTGCTTGAGCAAGCTCTCACACGACAGAGGGACGAAATGATGGAGAATTTTTCCCACATCCTTCAACGCCTGCCGATAGCATCAGGCGCATCTTCATCAAGTGACCACTTTGGAGGCACCTCACCTTTCAAGGTACAGTTTAATTTTGATATTCCCGTATTTGAAGGTCAAATAGATGTAGATGCCCTAGATAAATGGTTAAATCTGCTAGAAGGTTATTTCTCTGTTCATAATTTTTCAGACAAGGAAAAGATCACCCTCGCACTCCTTAAGTCTCTCCCCCATGTCAAACATTAGTGGGAAACTTACTGGGAGTAGAGTTCCACAGAGGATTCTGGATTATATGGGGCCGAGCTCACT
>JASDQU010437546.1:64670-76947 GCA_032191745.1 Picea mariana | reverse complement strand
AAGCAAAAGATCAGAGATCTAATCCACCAGGTCAGCTATATATTGAAGGTATGTCTTCCTGTGTATGTTAGAGTGTGTATTCTGGAGAAATAAGGAACATATATGTCTTAGTGATTCATAAGCATTTGATTTGGAGAACTCTCTTATGGATGACTCTTGGTATGAGGTATTTGTGGTTGTAGTCTTGATGAGATATCAAAATCAGTAGCAGCAACAAAAGTATCAGAAATAGTAGCAGCAACAGGTTATCAGTTATAGCGACAAAGGTAGTGACATATTGGTCTACATTTATATTTCAGGTCGGTTGGACGGGGCAAGGAAAGGGGGTTGTAGCCTCCTTCCGGTTGGAGATGGTAAATTAGGGAGTTGGAGCTTCCCTCAGGTTGCAGCTTGTAAATAGGGGGTTGGAGCATTCTTTCATTTGTATATGGAGAAATAGGAATTTGGTTCTTCCAATGAATGTACTCTTTGATAAACAATAAAAACATTTTGTGGTTTTTTCACGCATTGGGTTTCCACGTAAAATTTTGGTGTATTGTGTTTATGTGATGTTTATGCATTGAATTATGGTGTTGATGATATATTGAATTCTAATGAGAAACTATTCAACATTATCGAAGGTTTTATATTGTGATTAAAATTACTAATTGTGCTCATACTTATTCACCCCCTCTCTCAGTATTCCGAGAATTGGTATCAGAGCAGGTCCTTCAAGAAGCAGTTTAACCATTGGAAGGAGATCATGGAATACGCTAATATTGGAGCTCTAGTGTTTGACAGTCAGAACTATACCTTATGGAATAAAATGATGAAAACATTTTTTATAGGCACATGGATTTGATTTTTGGCAATCATTAGTAGATGGGTATACAACACCAGCCACTCCTCCAACCGACAGAGATGGAAAGAAACTCAGTGAAAACAATTCAAAGGCTAAAGGTATCATTCTGAGTAGATTAGTTGATTCAATATTTGTCAAAGTTATGTATTGTGACAGTGCAAAGGATATTTGGGATAAACTCCAAAATATTTATGAAGGAGATGCCAAAGTTAAGGGATATAAGCTTCAAATCTTCAGAGCTAATTTTGAACAATTGAAGATGAAGGAAGATGAAGACATTGCAACCTACCTTCTGTGAGTTGACAAAATAGTTAACATTATTAAGGGATTGGGAGAAGAATTTGATGACTCAGTGGTTTTTCAAAAGGTATTGAGGTCTCTTCCTATGAGATTTGATCCTAAAATATCATCCCTAGAAGAAAGAGAAGATCACAATACATTGAGCATGGATGAACTACATGGAATATTTATAGCCTATGAAATGAGAACAGAACAGGAAAACCTAGTCATGAAGGAAGCAACTTTCAAGGAATCTAAGAAGACAAAGAAGAAGAATAAGAAAAATTCAAAACAAGGTTGTAGTTGTAGTGATGATTCAAACGAAGATGAAGAGATGGCTAATTTTGTAAGGAAATTAAAGAAAGAAACCAATAAGTATAAAGGTATGCTTCCATTGAAATGTTTTAATTGTGGTGGTATTGGTCATTTTGCTTCTAAATGTCCTCATAAGAATAAAGATAGTGATGAATAAGAAGCTTCTAAAAGGGAAAAGAAATATCAAAAGGGAAACAAGAGAACAAATAAAAGGAAATTCTTCAAGAAATGTTTCTACTCAAAGGAGGACACTTCCTCATAAGATGAGGATACTGGTAGTGACAGTGATTCAGAAAGAGTACTCTTCATGGAAGTAGAATATGATTCTAAAGAAGAAGGCGAGGTCGATCTCAGAGCAGAGATAATCAGTGCATTAGAAGAACTTAGGAAAGAAATAAAGAAAAAAAAGTCACTCAAGGCAGAGTTAAAAATGAAAGAGGGATCTCATAATTCTAACTCTGAAGAAATCGAGCAAATGATCACAAGTCTAAAAATTCAAATAGAAGAAGACAGAAGAATTGAAGAAATACTTAGAATTCAGTTAGAAGAAAAGGAGAAAATGATTGGAAGCTTGGAAGCATAAATAGTCTCTTTAAAGAAATATCTTCGGAAGAAATATATGCAGCAGAAGAGCACCAGAATATTGGATTAAATCATCAGCAATCAAAGACCATCCAATGACAGATCTAGAATAGGATAAAATCAAGTACAGAATGAGAAAGGATCGATATCCAAGACAACAAAAGAGGAAGCAGAACAAAGAATCCATGTAGACATTGTCAGATATTCTATCAAGAAGGAAGAATGCAAGCCCCCAAAGAAGAATATTCCATAAATAAAGTAGACTCAAGAAGATGAATTTAGAAGGAGTGCATCGCAAAGAAGATCATCTATGTTGGACAGTTGGTTTTGAAAGTTATTTGTCATTGATGTCAACCCTTGGAGAGTGATCTTAGATATTTATGTCAACCCTTGAAGAATTTTGGTACCCCCGATGGTGTGGTTTTGGTACCCGAAGTTGAATGAAGAATATGGATAGAAAGGACAATGTGACTACAAGAAATACCCTCATAGATGGATAGTCCTCATTGTTTCATTTTAGGTGATATGTGGAATTCCTCATGGTTCCTCGTGGTTAGGGAGATACGGCCTTGTAAAGTTGGAATCCCCGAAGAGTGGACAAGAAGCCCCTAATTTTTTATAAGTCTTGGTCAAAGGGGTAAAAGTTGTTGTAACAAGAAAACCCTAGAAGCCCTAAATTAAGGAGAGGAGTTACCTAGCACAATTATATAAACACCTCAAGGAGTCATTCACAAGTACACTCACACACTTATTCATTGTTTATCTTTCTTGTGATCTAGTGATATTTTTCGGAAGGTTGTAGTGTCATTTTCTGAGGTAGCAAAGGGAGGTTGATGGTGAAAGTTTTAGGGTTGCAGCAAACCCTAGTTTCTGAGGTATACGTGAGTGCAAGTCAGTAAGGGAGCGTATGTACATGGGCTGCAATGAAGAAAAGGGTGTATATACACAGGCTATAGAAGATAAATTCACGTACATGTGAAAATCTCATGAAAATTTGAGTAGATGTTGTTACCAGGTTCCTAGAGTCTGAAAGGAAGGTTACATGTCAGCAACTTACTGTTTAAGGTTAGCTACAAAGGTATTGGTATGGTTGCATCCTTGTTTTGATGGTTACTTCTTGTCATGGTATGGTGTATGCTTGAGGAATACTTGGTATGGTTGATTTGGTATTTGGATATGGTATATTTGTTACTTGGTTGAGTGAGGAGAACTCCTATATCTAGTTCAGTGTATGGCATGGTTCTCATAGTTCATATATTTGAGTTGTTTGTACATGGTTGAGGCATATTCATGTTGTATGGTGGCATATGCATGAGGGACATGTATTGGTTCTTTGAGATACTTCATTAATGATATGGTACATATCTGCATATGGTTGATGGTATGGTATATGGTACAAGTTACACATGGTTGATGCTCTAGTTCATGATTCAATATTCTTTATTGATGTATATTTGGTTTAGGATTGATGCATGTTGGTATATAGTTGATGCATGGTATGGTGCAGGTGTTAGTTGGTTGATGAGAAGATATAGGTTGATGAGACGGTGACACTGATAGAGATAGAGTGATAGTGATAGTGGCAGAGTTTGTGATAGTGATAGTTGATCTACATTTATATTACAAGGCGGTTGGATGGGGCAAGGATAGGTGGTTGTAGCCACCTTCCAGTTAGACTGGAGAACTCAGGGGGTTGTATCCTCCTTCTAGTTGGAGACAGAGAATTCAGAGAGTTTTATCTTCCTTCAGGTTGAAGCTTAAGAACAAGGGGTTGGAGCCTCCTTCCAGTTGTAGCTAGAGAAGTGGAAGTTGGTGCTTCCAATGAATGTTTTCTTTTGATTTATAAGAAAATCATTGTGGTTTTCTCCTGTTTGGGTTTCCACGTAAATTTTGGTGTATTATGTATGTATTGTGTATCTATTGTGATGTGATGTTTTTTATCATTACATTGTTGATGATATATTGAATGATAATGATAAACTGCTTAATTTTGTTGAAGAATAAATTGTGGTTAAAAGTACTATAATTACTCATTACTGATTCACCCCCCTCTCAGTAATCCAACAATTGGTATCATAGAAGGTCATTCAGAAAGAAGTCTAACTATTGGAAGGAGATCATGGACTATGCTAGGATTGGGGTACCACAGTTTGATGGTCAGAACTATGACTTATGGAGAATATGAATGAAAACATATGTGTTATAGCAATATTTGCCTCTCCTTATGCAAATTTGCTCAGAAGGCCTTTTTCCATTTCCCTATGCAAACTTGAAGTCCCTTTTTGAAAATCCCAGAGATAAAAACAATATTTTCCACATATACATACCCTAACTATTATACAGCATGCGTATACATAGGATGCACCACTACAACCCGCGTACATCGGGTTTTGTGCCCAAAATTAAAAAATAGTGTCGGGTTTCCATGTCACGTCACATGATCCATGATCCTTGACCTTCCATATACTAGAAATGTTCTTACTCGACCCTTCAGTTCCACTTGAAGGCTATAAATGGGCCATATCCAAGCTGTGGAGAAGAGGAGAAGAATTCAACTTTGAGAGCAAAGTTACTCTGGAGAAATTATTCACTTCACATTGAGTCTGCATCCCTTTGTCATTTTAAGTCTGCACACATTGTTTATCCCCCAAGCTCTTCCCTACTTGTTTGAGAACCTCATTGTATCTCTTATATGAGCTTGCCTTTGGTAGAGGATTGAAGTGTTGGAGGCCCAACTGGAAGGGACTTAGTTTCTCGATTCCGAATTGTGCCGACATAGAAGTTTGTAATTCATTCACTTCTACTGATTACATTTTAATAGAAATACTCTTTTATCGTCCAATTAATATCTTGAAAATATTTGAATTTTTATTCCATGGGCATATTTGTTATGAATGTTGATAGATTATGCTATTGAATGTAATAAATTTATATATTATCACCATATGCTTGCATTTCTTGGTTGTTGAGGACAAGTTACAGGTGTATTGCTTTGAGTCAAGTGCTCAACGGTGGACTTCATCGAACGTCTGGACGAGGTAGGCTCTTTATATTGTCTTGTTAGCATATTTGTTTATACATCATACATGGGATTAGAGTTGATTTCTGTAGTCATTCTGTCTATTGTGGTTTACCCCTTTCCATAGAGAGATTTTCCTCATAACAGAATTGGTGACCATACTGGGGATATAATCTTCTTTTTGGGCTTGGAGTGTTTTTCTCCTTTGATTTCTCTCATTTATATTGAGTTTCTTGTCATCTAATTGCTTGACAGCCTCTATTCATTTTGAGTCTGAGTTTATTATCCCTCTCCTTAGCCTAGCAGTGTTTTAACACATATACACGGGTTTTTACCTGACAGTCGCGTACATACGCGTCTTGTCCTTCTGCAAAAAGAGTATATATGTGGCTTTCTCAAGAACAGTCACATACATCATCCTTTTTTTCTTGGTTGTTGAGTTTGATGTTTGCTGGGTAAGTTTTGATGGTTGTTAAGTCTTCTTGGGTCTCTGTTATGACTGTTAAGTGTCTGTGGAATGATAGGAAACCTTTCTTTGGTTGAATTTTTGGGCGGTGCCTTTCTCATCATCCTTTTCATTTGATTGCACTTTCATCTTAGGATGGGTGTTTGCTTCTTGATATCCTACTTGGTTTGTCTCTGTTTACATATAGTAGAATATTTATATCAAGATGATGTTCAATCCTTTCATTTTCATTCTTTTATATTGAAAATACAAAAATATTAATCATTTTGGATTGTTGGCATTTGATCTTCTGGATCCTTATCATTGATCTTAGTACATATATAGAAAGATTGCATCTTATTTGGAATTGCAGAACTAAATTGAAAATTGCATTTGAAAAGATTATCATTTATTGGGAATTAAAGTTAGGACTTTGGATTTTATTCATATTCATTTATTTTATTTGTTGAGTCATAACATCATTAATTTCATGACCGCACATTTTTTGAGTAAGCAAGGCCACTAAAAGAAACACTGATAATTTAAAATTGATTAGAAACGATTTTATTTTCTAGGGTGCACAAACTAGCTTAGGATTTAGAGCCTTGGAATAGAATTTTGTGAGTAAACTTCTCCAAGGCTATTAAATCAACATATGTGTCTGACTAAGGGAGTGGTGAAACCCATTGTATAATTGGTAACGTTAGGAGGCTCTTCTTACACTGGAGTTAAGCATGAGGTTGTGTGAGGTTGGTTGAGGGGATATCCCCCCAATACCTTCTTAGCGTCAGATAAATTTTGGGGGATCTATTCGTATATGGGGATCTTGCTAGTACCTTTACCTTTGTGAGAGGCGGTGCTTTCGAGGTTTCGGTTTTTGTTACCCTGCCCATATGGTAGACCTGACTTACGAATGTTCTCCTGTGCATCGGTTATACCTTGGTTGCTTAGTTGCTTGACATAGGTACCACATAGGTTACTTGCAGGGGTTATTCTGCAAGTACCCTGGGTCAGATAAGGATCAGACATCACATAACCTTTATGGAGGATTACCTCTCCGGGGGATCTGACTGACTAGTCTTTAAGCCCACGAGGGCCCTTATAACTGATTCGTATACCTCTGATCTTTTGCAAGGAGTCTCAGGCCCCTCTTGGGCAAGGCATACCTACTTTAGGGAGGTATTCCCCTTTCAGCCACTTTATCCTGTTTGTGTGCATATTGTCCTTTTGTTTATTTTTGGTGTGCTCTTTGATTATTAGTTGACCTTAGGATTTTTTATTGCATCATGAGTTTTCATTATCATGGATAGTGGAGTCCCTTTGAATCCCCCATTTAGCGCTACCTCCCCCATGACATTTGCTCATTTCATGGGGACGAATCCATTTGTGTCTCATAATGGTATGCAGAATTATGATACTCAGTCAATGCCTCGGGTCTCTAATCATTTTCCTCTTGATATTCCAAACATGCCTTCACACTTTCCATCCTCTCCCTCGCCTGCTTATATGAATCCTGGTTTTGGATCTGGGGGCATGATGGCTCCGCTGTCTACATCTTTTTTTGATAGGATTCATATCCCTCAACCAACTCTAATTGTGGGAGGTTGGAATCTCCCTTGTTACGGGTCCAATCCTGGCTTCATCCTTCCAGGAGAAAGTGCTCAAATGGGTGGTTATTCTACTTATTACACCCAGTCCATATATCCTTCGTCCGCTATGTTAGTTCCTACAAACACTCTTCCCATGGCAGGCCTCCATCTATCCTCTAGTATTTCATATGGAGGGAGTAAGTTTTATGGTATGGGCTACCCCCTTTAAGAAATCCCTTCATATGGGGGCAATATATATCCTCACCTAAATAACCCATGTCACGCCTTTTTCCCTTCGCATAAATTTTCTTTGGTGATGATGCTTGTACAAACCTCTATCGATCAATTGGGAGGAGGATGCTACCCTGCTAGGCAGGGACAGGGTGTAGACCTAAATCCTTCCTGGTCTGTAATTTCTCAAAATCAGTGTTTCTTGGGACCTTGGTCTCAAATTCTGCAACTAACCGCCGCCACTAGTCCAGTCACTGCAAGTCATACTGGAATTACATCACCAATCTCTGTTAGTCATGTTAGAGATTGGTCGACAACCTCTGCAAGCCATGTTGAAGACCAGCAACCAACAACTACAATTCATGTTGGGGGGAAAACTCTAGTCGCCATGAGCCATACTGACATCACATCTTCAACTTTGGTCAACCATGTTGGAGAATCATCACCAACCACTGTACATCATGTAGGGGATGAACCACCAGCCTCTACGAGTTGCGCTGAGAGCATGTCACCAGCCATTATGAGTGACAGTGGGGGAATTCATACGATTGATAAGCCTCGAGGTATAATACATAAGTCCAAGTTCCTTTGTAGGATTTGCAAAGGAGGTCATTTAACTTGCTTGGGTCCTACTATTGTTGTAGTAGAAGAAGTGTAGTCCTTGTCTGATAACCCTTCGGGTTAGGAGTCGTCATTGGTTTCCCTACATTTTATTTCTCTTTTGATTGACACAACAATCGTGTCGGTGCAAAATTCGCCCAATACTACTCCCATTTTGGGGAGTGAAAATTCTTTTGACCATATCATGGACATTCCTAGTCCTGCGTCTTCTGAACAAGGGAAAGTTTTACCTTCCCTGAGTTCTCTTCCCCCAAGTTTTAGAGAGGTTCCCTTTGACTGGGATTGGTCTTGTGGGGTATCAAATTCCTTCTACTATACCCTTTTAGATAAGAAGCATTCTCAGATATATCATTGAGAAGGTAACCTCCGCGAGTATTTTATCCCCCTCTACTTGGAGAGCTCTGGGTTTTCCCAATATTGTGTCAGTTGTTCGTAAGTTTCTGACCTTTCACAGAAGTCCTGCATGCAAGCCCTGGCCTCTCCCATGATATGTCGCTTATAAAACTCCCAACGAGTCTGGCTTAAGATCTTTTCCGACTCTATCAAAAAGAAAAAATATTGTCGAGTGAACTTGTCTCTTTCACACTCGTAAATTGGATTTGAAAAGATGTCTATTTGGTGTAAGTTTACCCCTTTTTCAAACCAAGTAGACTAATATTATGAAAAAGGACATTTTTTGGCGTTAAGTTGTAATTGCATCTCATTCTCTTGCTTGCAGTATTGAGCCTATTGACAATTCTCTCTTTTTTGTTATATGCCTTTCACCTCAGCAGTTTGCATCATCATCCAAGCAGAGCCTTGTTTATATCCTTTGAAGCTTGACACCCTATACCCAAGAGGAAACATTCCCCCGAGTTTCCATCGCTCGCATGAACCTCCTTGCATTGATCATAGGTATGTTCCACTGCTGGAACTAGTTGCTTACTTGTGACACTCGTTTCCTCCTCTGTATCATAGCATTCATTTAACTATGAAAAAACAAAAAAAGATGGGTGGGAAAAGAATATTATCTTATATTGGTAGCAATTGTTTCGCCTTTGAACAGAGCACAAACTTTTGATGCGACATGTCATCAAAATTTTGGGTTTAGCATGACCTTAGGAAGTTGATCTCGTTACTTAGTGTTTACTCCCATGACTGGTTACTCTTCTAGTCCCTATGGAGAGTTTGCTTGATGCCTCCTGCATCACAAAGTTTCATCATTAAGTCTATGATGCCAAAGTCATCCATATGTCGCATGCTCTTGTTCAAAGGATGTCTATCAACATGTGTCGGCCATTCCTCAGAACTCTTAACTTTGCATGTCGTCCATACCCTCAGTGTGTCTCAGAATTACATGTAGCTATAAGTCCTATTGTGCACCCTGGTCCTACTTTCCTCATTGGTAGATAACCTTGAATCTAGCAGTAGACATTTCATCATGGGTCGTTGACTGGGGGTTTCCCTTGTTTTCGACAAAAATAAATCTATTCACACATTGGTATTTGTGCAGTGTCTTGGATGTCATTATCCTTATTGGTGGTTTCTGCACCTTTGTCAGTAGTTTTCCTTATTGGCAGCTATTCAGAGGGTGTTTTTCGTGTACCGCTTGCATCTGGCACACGCGAAAGATGCATAGGGTAGTTGGTTCATGAACATGTTCTTCGTCTAATTTCCTCCAAATCATCAAGCTCCTTCTTTGTACCTCGTGCTGAATAATGAGAGATGCCTCAATGCTCTCCTTTCAGTGAGTCTCCTTCCATCGACTTCAGCCCATCTATTATGGAAACGAGAACTAGATTCATATGAGTACCTAGAGGCTTGTAGTCATTAGTGGTAGGTTCTCCCACCATCGACAGTTGGGAATACATCAATGTCCCATGATCGATGGATTCTTCAAGTGTTCGACCCCGACACCTTTATTCATACTTGTAAGAATGTACTTGGTGCCTTGATACCTACTTTCATTATCGGTAGGTTGTCTCGTGTTTGTTAACGATATACCTTAATGATCAATAATCAAACAAAGTCTCATTGTGTTCGACCTCAAATCCTTTATTCACACGATGTAGACTTGCACCTTTGGTGGATCGTGTATAAGACTTGAAGACATCAGTTCATAGTTGCATATTTCTTGTGTTGTTTCTATCTTTCATTGGCCCAGTACCTATGTGAATTCAGTGACCATGGGAGATTAGATTGTACTCCATTATATACAAATGTCTTCAGATTGATTTTGAGACTGGTTTTACTGGGCCGTGTTCATAACTATGACAGCCTTTGGCATATAGCCACCTTTGTATTGCCTACTTATGGCCATGAAAAATTGTTTGGCATATTTTCACATGGATCTACAGTGTAATTTAAATTGGCAGCCATGTGTGCAAAGTCAGTAGAGATTGTAATATTCTCATGAGCAACTAGTTTTTCCAGCTGGGTCTTCATTAGTCCACTTTTGGGTATTATAATGTATTTCGGCCATCGCAGATACTCCTATGACCTCACACATTAGGGGGCATATGTTATAGAAATATTTTCCTCACCTTATGCAAATTTTCTCAGAAGGCCTTTTTCCATTTCCCTTTGCAGACTTGAAGTCCCTTTTTACAAATCCTAGAGCTAAAAACAATATTTTTTCACATATACGCACCCTAAATATTATACAGCATGCATATACATAACTTTCACTACTGCAGCCCACGTACATCAGGTTTTGTGCCCAAAATTAAAAAATAGTGTTGTTTTTCCATGTCGCGTCACGGGATCCATGATCCTTGACCTTCCATATACTGGAAACGTTTCGACTCGGCCCTTCAGTTCCACTTGAAGGATATAAATGGCCCATATCCAAGTTGTGGAGAAGAGGAGAAGAATTCAACTTTGAGAGCAAAGTTACTCTAGAGAAATTATTCACTTCATATTGAGTCTACATTCCTTTGTCATTTTAAGTCTGAACACATTGTTCAGCCCCCAAGATCTTCCCTACTTGATTGAGAACCTCATTGTCTCTCTTATATGAGCTTTCCTTTGGTGGAGGATTGAAGTGGTGAAGGCCCAAATGGAAGGGACTTAGATTCTCAGTTTCGAACTGTGCTGACACGGAAGTTTGTAATTCATTCACTTCTATTGATTACATTTTAATAGAAATACTCTTTTCTCATCCAATTAATATCTTGCAAATATTTGAATTGTTATTCGTTGGGCATATTTGTTATGAATGTTGATGGATTATGTTATTAAATGTGCTAAATTTATATATTATCACCATATGCTTGTGTTTCTTGGTTGTTTAGGACAAGTTGCAGGTGTATTACTTTGAGTCAAGTTCTCAATGGTGGACTTCATCGAACATCTGGACGAGGTAGGATCTTTATCTTGTCTTGCTAGCATATTTGTTTATATAGCATACCTTTAGAGTTGATTTCTACAGTCATTCCATATGTTGTGTTTTACCCCTTTCCATAGAGATATTTTCCTCGTAACAATATGTACAGGCATAGGGATTTGATGTTTGGCGAGCAATATTAGATGGATACAAAGCACCAGCCACTCCCTCGACAGATAAGGATGGAAAGAAACTTGAAAACAATAATTCTAGAGGTAAAAATGCTATCATAAATGGTTTGAAGGAATCAGTATACACCAAGTTTGTGCATTATGAATCCACAAAAGAAATATGGGACAAACGGAAGAATATCTACGAAGGAGATGCCAAAGTTAAAGGAGATATTCAAACGTTTAGAGTCAAGTTCGAACAACTGAAGATGAAGGAAAATGAAAACATTTCCTCCTACTTTCTACGAGTTGATGAGACAGTTAATGCAATCAATGGTTTGGAAGAATAAATGAAGGAAACAATCATTGTTAAAAAGGTATTGAGGTCTCTACCTATTGTTATCACTAAGTAAATTGCCTAGGCTGAGGAAGCAACTCACAAAGGTAACCACATAACCACTTTAGAACTTAAAATAGCCTTTCAGTTCAGAGAGAAATCTCTCTTGTCGCTTGGTTTCTAAAGATGGATTTCCTTTGAGGATCAGTTGCTAGCTTTTTTAATAGCTGAAGGGGTTTTAAAGTTTTGTTGGCAAGAAGGAAAGGAACTTGTTGGCTAATGAAGTCAATTCTTTGAAAGCAAATGAAAACAATGTCTGGTAGGTAGAAATCTCAAGGAAGAAAAGGCTAGGTAGGCAATGATCTTTTAGTTTTTTAAATTTTTTGTTAGATATTGGAAGAAAGAGGAGAACATATAACAACATTCATAGCACCATTAAGATGAATTATGATGGCCCCCGGGGGGGCAGCTCAATTGGCAAGTGCCGTGAAAATGAAGTTCCATGAGGTTTCGAGTTCAACTCCCCCGGACTTACAATGTGTGT
>JASDQU010437546.1:20947-54074 GCA_032191745.1 Picea mariana | reverse complement strand
GACCCCACTCTTCTCTTGGAGAGTGACAAGTCTAAGGAAGCAGTCGCACCAATGCAATTTTTGGTCGATCTCGCTCTTGTGGTTCTGGTTCTATACCTTCTATGCCATGTCCTTAGTATTTATAGCACTTCACCTTCTGAACAAGAGAGATTTTTACTTTTCCTGATTTCTCTCCCTCCAAGTCTTGACGAGGTTCCCTTTGATTAGGATGGTCTTGTGGGGTATCCAATGCCTTTGCCTATGTCTTTTCTAGGAAGAGACATTATCCAATATAACATGCAAAGGATAACCTCTGTTAGCACTTTGTCCTCCTCGACTTGGAGATCTTTGGGACTTCTCAAGCTTGTGTCATTTCTTCATAAGATACTGACATTCCACATAAGGTCCGCACAGGAGCCTTGGCCTCCCCCATGGCTTTTCGCCTAGCATTTCCCAAATAACGAGTCTCTGTTAAGATCTTTTCTGACTCGTCTAAAAACTGAAAATATCGCCGAGTGATTTTTCCCTTTCACACTCATTAAAATTGGATTTGAAAGGTCATGAGTCTTAGTTAAGCTCTTTTTCAACTCGCTATCAAAAATTGAAAAGATTGCCGAGTGAACTTGTCTTTTTCACACTCGTAAATTGGACTTGAAAAGACGTCTATTTGGCATAAGTTTACCCCTTTTTCACACCAAGTAGACTAAAAGATATAAAAAAGGACATTTTTTGGCGTCAAGTTGTGATTGCATCTCATGCCCTTTCTTGCAGTATTGAGCCTTTAACCGGTTCTCGCTTTGCGTTATAAACCGTTTCCTAAACAGTTTTCATCCTCAACCAAGCAGAGCCTTGTTTATATCCTTCGCAATTTGACACCCTATACCTTGGAGGGAACATCACCCTGAGTGTCCATCTCCCACATGCATTTCCTTGCATTGAGCATAGGTACGTTCCACTGCTGGAACTAGTTTTGCTTACTTGCGACACTCGTTCCCTCCACTGTATCATAGCATTCATTTTTTATGAAAAAACAAAAAAAGACGAGCGGGAAGGGAGTACTATATTGTAATTGGCAGCAGTCATGATGCCTTTGAACAAAGCACAAAATTATTGAGCCCTTGTGTCATCATAATTTTGGGTTTAGCATGGCCTTAGGAAGCTGATCTCGCTACAAAGTTTTCTCTACCGACTGGTTACTCTTCCAGTCCCTATAGAGAACATTATGGATGCCTCCTACATCTAATCGTCACATCATTGAGTCTATGCTACCAGAGTCCACCATATGTCTCATGCTCTTGTTCAAAGGAATTCTATCAACCTGTGTCGGCCACTCCTCAGAAATCTTGACTTTGCATGTCGGCCATAGCTTCAGTTTGTCTCAGAATCACATGATACTTTGGTCTTAACATGCACCCTGGCCCTACTTTCATCATTGGTAGGTCACCTTGAACCCAACAATCGACATTTCATCATTGGTCGTATACTAGGTGGTTTCCCTTGTGTTCGACGGAAAGACATCTATTCACACTTCTGTATTTGTGCAGTGTCTTGGATGCCATTAGCCTTATTGGTGGTTTCCTAGCCTTTGTCAGCAGCTTTTTATCGTTGGCTTCTATTCAGAGGATATTTTTTTTGTACCACTTTCATTTGGCACATGCAAAAGATGCACAGGATCATTGGCTCATGAACATGTTCTTCGTCTGATCTCCACCAAATCATGAAGCTCCTGCTTTGTTCCTCGTGTTGACTAATGAGAGATGCCTCAATGCTCTCCTTTTAGTGGGTCTCTTTCCATCAATTTCAGCTCATTTATTCTAGATATGGGACCTAGAGTTTTATGAGTACCTTGAGGTTTGCAGTCATTAGTGGCAGGCTCTATCGCCATTGACAGATGGGAATACATCAATGTCTCTTGATCAATGGATCTCTCAAGTGTTCGACACCAACTCCTTTATTCACATTTGTAGATATGTACTCAGTGCCTCGATACCTACTTTCATCATTGGTAGGTTGTCTCACGTTTGTTAATGATATACCTCAATGACCGGTAATCAAACGATGTCTCATCGTGTTCGACCTCAACTCATTTATTCACATGATGTAGACCTGTACCATTGGCGGATAGTGTAGAAGACTTGAAGACATCACTATGTGGCCACAGCTTTCCTAAGATGTTGCTTCGATTTCATTGGACCAATACCTTGTTGACTTCAGTGATCATGGGAGATCAGATTGTACTCCATGGTATACAGATATCTTCAGATTGATATTGAGATTTGTTTCATTGGGCCTTGTTTGTGACTATGATAGCTCTTGGCATATAACTACATTTATATTTTCCTATTCATGACCATGAACACTTGTTTGGTATATTTTCCACATGGATCTGCATTGTATTCTTGGCAGCCATGTATGCAAAGTCAGTACATAATGTAATGAGAAATTGAGTTCGTCCAGCTGGTTCTCTACCACTCCACTTCTGGGTTATTTATAATGTATTTCAACCATCATAGATACTCCTCTGATCTCACACATTAGGGGGCATCTATTATAGCAAGATTTTCCTCACCATTCATCCCTTTTTAATGAATCCAGAGCTAAAAACATACATTTTTCCACATATACGCTCCCTAACTGCTATGTAATATGTGTATACGTTTGTTGCTCCACTACAGCTCACTTATATCAGGATTTGTGCCAGAAAATACAAAATGAGGTCGGGTTTCCATGTCACGACAAGAGATCTCTGATCCTTGGCCTTCCATATACTGGAAACGTTTCGACTCGTCCCTTCAGTTGCATTCTAAAAGCTATAAGAGCACAATTTCGAGCTATGGAAAAAAAGGAGAAAGCATTCAACTTTGAGAGCAAATTTACTTTGGAGAAGTTACTTCATATTGAGTCTGCATCCCTTTGTCCCTCAAGTATGAACACAGTGTTCAGCCCCCAATCTCTTCCCTTATTGTTGAGAGGACCTCATTACCTCTTTCCTATGAGCTTGCCTTCGATGGAGGATTGAAGTGGTGGAGACCCTGTTGGAAGGAACTTGGTTTCTTGGTTTCGAACCGTGCCGACATGGAAGTCTATAATGTTGACACTTCTGTTGATCAATTATTAATAGAAATACCCCTTTCCCGTCCTATTGGTATCTTGAAAATATATGATTATTATCCATGGGCATGTTTGTAATGTTTATTAATGGATTATGTTATCTGATGTACTAACCCCTTTTATATCATCACTATATACTTTCTTTGCTTGTTTGTTGAGAACTTCTTGCAGGTATAAAGCTTTGGGTCAAAGTGCTCAACAGTGGAACATCATCAAACGTTGGATCACAGTAGGCCTCTTTCTCGTATTGCACATTATTTTATATAGCATATGTTGGAATTGAGTTGATTTCTGCAGTCATACCTGTCTGTTGTGGTTTACCCTTGGCCATAGAGATTTTTTCCCTTGCAACAGTGATAGATTCACAGGCATTTTTGATGGCTAGCCCACACTCCTTAAAGTGTCTCTGAAACCTTAGATTTGATACCCTTTTACTCTCCCTGATCTGAATGATTAGGTATTGAGCCTCCTTGAGTTTCTTATTTAGCCACTTGATGGTTTTTTCACTCTCTCTAGGTGAAGTATAAGTCTTCTCAACTAGTGCAGGTTGGCCTTGTGCTAGTGTTTCCTATGCAAACTTGTAATCATAGGTTACCTTTTTGTATGACAATATTGTCAAGGGGGGTGTAGGTTTAATCAAATCCACGGTATTAATATTTTTCCTTCTTTCCTTCTCTTTAGAAGCTTCTGGAATCTTTGAGGATGATTACTTCTTTGAACCTATTGCATCTTGTGGAGTTTGAATATCAGAAACCTTCTCAGCCAATTTTATTTTCATTTCCATGTTATCATGAAAAATATGAGCTATAACATGATGATCTTCCTTAATTTTGTTTTGTAGCTCCTTGATTTCTTGGTCTTTCTCCTCTGGCTAGACTTGATCTTCATCCATTCCTTGATTTGAATAATCAACAGACTATGTATGCAGGGCAGGTACAAGAAATCTCTTGGAAGATGAGCTTGTGATTGGGCTACTAACTCTTGGTGTTTCCTCCACCTCATCAACAAAATGTATCCTTCTACCTTTATTTTTAGTTGGTTGGCTTGGTGAAGAATCATCAATCTCCTTACCTTTCTCCATGCCCTGTTCTGAAAACCCTTTTTCTTTCCCACTTGAGACTCTAGAGGTCAATTTCATAGCAGATGAAGGGGTGTCTCCTTTGGGATCTAGAGAAATGTTAGTTGAGGTCAAAAAAGAATCCCAGAATCTGTTTGATTTCTTTAGTTCTTCCACTACTAGCAACTTAAAAAAGGAGAAATGAAATAAATTGGACTTAAGTTGATCAACCCTAACTTGCACCATGTTTTCCATTTTTCCTAAACGTCTATACAGGTAGAAAGGTAAATTCAAGGGGTTATTCCCTGTGAAATGCATCAGAAGTATTATGTGATAAAGGTATACCCTCTCAAATATGTCGTCACAAGTGAAATAGCGTTGGACCACTCTTAGCAATATTTCATAATGCTCCAGTATGCATTCTCTTGGAATGGTGGTGCCAAACCTCTCTTTTATGTACTTAGGTTTTAGGAAATCAGTATAGAAAGCTAGATCAAGAGGCATACATTTGAACCACTTCTCCCCCTGGACTGGAATTTATGTTGCAACAACCACTGTGTCCTCTGATACCTGGAATTTAATGTCAGCAACTCTTTTCTGGACACCATTGAAATTTAGGGAGAACTCCTTTGTCACCTATGCATTATACCCTTGAATTTTCTCGCAGAGCCTGATGCAGCCAGCCTGCTCAAATGAAACCCTAAATGTAGGATTAGAATTCACCAACTCCAAGATATGTGTCTCACACCTCAACACGTTGCCTCCTTTGTTGTATTTTTTTTTCCTTGAGTGGCCATGCTGTAGATGTAGGCTAAAATAGAGACTGGTAAGGATGTAAAGGTTCAAATGCTAAAACTCAGACAAGGCACTTTACACAATGAATGGAAGGATTACGATTTCTTCATATGTGTTAATGGACTCAACAAAACAATGAGAAAGTATTTGGATTGGGTGTATGTAGGCACAGACTATTTGACAAACACAAAACAAACCTCTTGAATCTTTGCGCAGAAAAATTTAGGAAGACAAAGGATGTGTAGCGTGCACAGAGGATGTGTAGTGTGTAATTCTGTGAGGATTTTGCGTAGCAAACAGACAAGTTTTGAGTAGCGAGTGGAAAAATCAAATTTGTTGCAAACAAGAGACATGATCGAAGGCAGAGGTTTCCTTTGCAATGAAAATGGGAGGGAGATACATGCATATTCCAAGAAAATAATAGTTTTAAAGTATGATGAGACCATTTTAGGGTGATATGACAATTAGTGTAGCGCCAAGGAGTTTTTGGAGCGTGCTTGTGCAGTGTAGGTACTTTTTGTAGGTCAAGTACCACAAATATTTGAAAAGACAACAAATATGCCATAAAATTTTTTGATGATTCTTGTTATTTCATAATGTGTCATCATGTCCCATGACATCCCCACTAAATCATTCTTCCTAGACTTAGACTTGACAAATTTATAACATTCCATTTTGATGGTTCATAGTAAGAATGACCCACAAACTTTGAAATAACTCATGAGACACAACTCCTAGAAGACACACACAACTACAATGACTCAATTTAGAATGTAATGCTCTTCCCAAGACCAAGGCATGACTTTGCAAACTCTTGAAAAACCTCTAACTCTACCCTAAAAATAATGATACTAACATTTGGCTCCAATGGGGATGTTATCCTCCCTATGAAGGAGAAAAGAACAAAAGACTAGGTGCCTTATCCATTGGGATGATCCCATTCCGTGTAACCAACTCATTTTGCAACTGAATCCAAACTACAAACTGAAACTTGAAGTTATTTCACCGTGCTAACTATAAACTGAATGATGAAATTGAATTAAAAACTATTGAAGAATGCTCAAAATGAGCTTATTTACATCCCTACCTACTCTAAACTGATCAATCAAGTGAAATCATAGATCCATTGCAGCCATGCAAGAACTTTTTCCATTGGTTTAAATCTTTGAATGTGCTTCCTCAGAGGCAAGATAAAAGACCTGCTTACTAGAAACCCATTGAAAAACTTGCAAACAAACTCAACATTGGAAAAAAATGAAAACTATGAAAATTTGGGCCCACTTACAAACTCCAATAGCATTGCAAAAGGATCTTCAATACAATGCAAACTGATGTCCAGGAATTTCTCGAGATTGTTACTCTGATGTGTGACCCCTCCAACTACATTTTTCCTTCATGCAAATCTAACTAATGGTTGTCATAGGAGGGTTGTAAATATGCATAAGACTGTTGTAATAAAACATATGTTGGCGGCGAGGATATAGTTGGTTTTGACACTAACTCATGATCATATTTACTTCCATCCTTACAACTGATCATAGGCTATAAATATTGACTATTGAAATCGTCCATATAATCAGCAACAGGGTCATCAAACACACAAAAATATTGTTGCATTTTACTGTCTATTTGCTCAAATGAACCTAGATTCCTTTTCCTCAACCCACATTCCTCAACTTCATTGATGGTCTCAAAATTTTCTTTCAACAATTTAAATGAAGAAAAGCATAAAGGCAGAGAATTACCTTCAGTGGATTCACAATTTTCATCATATTCAATGTTGTAACTATCATATATGAGCTTAGTACTTTCATCGGACTGCTGAAAAGGAACATTTTTTGATGAAAAGCATGCATCTAATTTCAAATATGAACTGATGAAATTCTCCATATACAAAGCCACATGATCATTTTCTAATAGAGAACATCCAATTGCGGGCTCTGGAAATTCAACCTCGTAACCATCATTGTACTTGTCATACATGGGAAAATCATCCACATATGCGATGTCATCAATGAAAAACATACGGACAACGACTTTCTCTTCAATAGGATGATCTTCCAACTCACTTTCATGATTGTCTTGAAGTGAATACATAAAATAATCAACTTCTAGCTCATGGTGACATGGATCCAAATTCGAATCAACATCATAACAATTCGGGCCAACAACTTCTTCTTTAATAGGTAAAATATAATTTTATGCCACATTATCAACATTAAAAACTTCAAGAACATGCATAATATTATCAACCCTCTGCTCAAAATTCAGATTAGTTGTTTGTTGTTCATGTTCACTATCATATTCTTCAACATCCAACTCCTTGTCCTCAATCTGATCTGGAAACTTTCCACAAGATTTTAAATTGTCTTCAACCTCTTGGGAATCAGTGAAGATTTATTGCAAGGTGACAGACTTCCTTTCCAAAAGAAGCAAAGAAAGGTCTAGTGGGAAAGTTGTTGCATAGTGAATCTTGGCAGTACCTTCAGGTGGTTGAATCTCCTTAGGCATCTTGTAATAAATACTAGCAAACCTCCTATTGAAACTTGAGATATTTTCATCTTTCTTTCTCCTTATGGCATAAAAGTCTGAAAGGAAAATATTCCATGGCATCCTCTCACCCAAAAATTCCAAAAATACTTCTCTCAATTTATCCCATGAACTAATTGACTCAAGCTGCAAATGCCTAAAACATATTTTGGCATCCCCTTGTAAGGACTGAGAAAAGGCCCTCATAGACACATCATCATGTTCAATCTCAAAAAGGTATATAAAATGATCAAAGACCTGAATATTTTTTTTAGTTGAATGTCCATCAAGCTATCCATCGAACCTAGGAAGGTACTTATAATGTTTGAGAGGAAAGTCATGAAGGATGGAAGGCAATTTAAGAGGACGGTATATTTCTTGAATATTGGAGGGTGTAGGATTAAGAACAGGAGGTACAAGCTCAAATTTGGTTTCATTAAACTCACAAGAATGATCATGAACATCATATGGCTTAGAGGAAGGAGCTTCGTGAATATCGGTTATACAATAAGGAGGTATATCTATAGTTTGCAATGAAGGATATATAAGGGTAGATATCTGGTCTTCATTTGAATTCAGTAAGAAAAGAAATATTATTTTGAAAAAATTAGGAATGGACAAGAAGATATTGATAAAACAGAAAAGTACTTCTTGAACTAAACTTAAGCTTTAGTACCTAATTTTTCCATACTACTCTTCCATATCTCTGTCAACGGGTTTCATTCTCCAGTGGAGTCTTTGAATTTGATTTGAAGTTTGATTGGAGTTGTCAGGTGAATGATACAACCTTCATGTGTTTGGATTATGTTCACCATCAGAATTTAAATATGAACTTTGTCATTTATCCCAGGGAATATTTCACCTTCGCTACCTGGAAACAACGCCAAAATGTTATCACTAAGTAAATTTCCTAGGTTTAGGAAGCAAGTCACAAATGTAACCATGGAACCACTTTAGAATTGAAACTAGCCTTTCAATTCAAAGAGGGATCTCTCTTGTCACTTGGTCTCTAAAGATGGATTTCCTTTGAGGATCAGTGTCTATCTTTTTGAATAGGTGAAGGGGTTTTAAAGTCAATTCTTTGAAAGAAAATGAAAACAGTGTCTGGTAGGTAGAACGCTCAAAGAAGCAAAGGCTAGGTAGGCAATGATCTTTCAATTTTTTAAATTTGTTGTTAGAGAATGGAAGAAAGAGGAAAACATATAACAACATTCAGAGCACCATTAAGATGAATTATGATGAGTTAAGAAAGAAAGATAGTGTTCAAATTGCTAGAATCTAAAGCACCATTTAAGATGAATTTCAGACCATTTGATATCCAATTTAAACATATAAGTATCAGCAGATGAAATATAAATAGACAAGAAGAAAATACATAAAGGAACACAGACTTCGTATCATTACCACTAGAATCTTTGGTATGAAAAAACTATGGACATATGCACTAGTATTTCATTCAAATTCAAAAAAATGTATACAATGTTCAATGCAAAGTTGTCCTTTGTGCTTTTTCCAACCCTTTGCACATTCAAAATGCTCAAATATATAAGAAAACTAACTTCCTAGGCTAAAGAATTCTAATTTCACTATTGTTCTATAATTTTGTATCTGATTACATCAAAAGAGAACAACTTGTAAACTACTTGCTAAAAATAGCAAAGTCTCCTTGGCCATTTAATGTATACAATATTCTTTAACAAAAAGAGATCTCCAACATATTTTCAAATTGAAATTGATATGAGTCATCCTGGGATATATGGAGACAAATATTGGAGTGATCTGAGCATTGAGAAAGCTCCATGTCATCTTTGTGTAGCGAGTTATTATAGCACGTTGTGTAACTACAACCTACAGCAGCTGTGTAGCAAGCTTTACAAGGCGTGAAGGTTTTCTTCATCAAAATACATTTAGGAAGTGGTTGTAATACTTTTTAAGGCTCCACATCATTGTTATATCATTTACCCATCATTTCCCAGTGTCCTTCAACCTACTATGTACCTACAACACTTGCGTAGCATAAGATCTCTACGCAAGTTCTGTACAATGCAGTTTTCCATTCAAAATAAAAAATTGATCATTTGTGATTCTTTAAAAAGTAAAATTGTGATGTGAGACCTATAACCTAGCCACCTCTGCAAGTAGTTATAAATTCCCTCTAGCTTCATCATCAACCTTCATCCTCATCTTGAGAGACCTATTTTCCTTTCTTAATGACAAATTTTTCCTTTTCAAATTTCCCACTTACCTAAACAACAGTGCATTCCTTCTCTGTTTTGACTGAGCATTTGTGAGGGCTTCATAATCATTGTTGATGGTTGGCCCACACTCCTTAAATTTTCTTTGAAACTTTAGATCGGATACCTTTTTACTCTCCCTGAGCCGACTGATTAGGTCTTTAGCCTCCCTGAGTTGCTTATTTAGCCACTTGATGGTTTTTTCACTCTCTCCATGTGAAGTATAAGTCTTCTCAACTGGTGCAGGTTGGCCTTATGCTAGTGTTTCCTCTACAAGCTTGTAATCAGAGGTTATCTTTCTCATTGAGGATCTTTTCAAGGTGGGTGTAGGTTTAATCAAATCCACACTCTTAAGATTTCACTTGCTTTCCTTCTCTTTAGAAGCTTCTGGAATCTTTGAGGATGATTCCTTCTTTGAACCTATTGCATCTTGTGGAGTCTAAATATCATAAACCTTCTTAGCCAATTTTATTTTCATTTCCCTGTTATCATGAAAAATCTTAGCTATAACATGCTGAGATTCCTTAATTTGGTTTTGTATCTCCTTGATTTATTGGTCTTTCTCCTCTGGTTGCACCTGATATTCATCCATTCCTTGAGTTGAATGATCAAAATACTGTGTATGTAGGGAAGGTACAGGAAATATCTTGGCAGTTGACCTTGTGATTGGGCTACTGACTCTTGGTGTTTCCTCCACCTCATCAGCAAAATGTAGCCTTCTACCTTTCTTTTTAGTTGGTTGGCTTGGTGAAGAATCATCAATCTCCTTACCTTTCCACATGCCCTATTCTGCAGACCCTTTTTCTTTCCTACTTGAGACTCTAGAGGGCCACTTTCTCAATAGATGAGGGGGTGTCTCCTTTGGGATATAGAGAAATGTTAGCTGAGGTAAAAAAAGAATCCCAGTCTCTATTTGATTTCTTTAGTTCTTCCACTACTAGCAACTTAACCAAGGAGAAATGGAATAAACTAGACTTAAGTTGATCATCCATATCTTGCACCCTTCTTCCATTTTTCATAAACTTTTGTATAGGTATAAAGGTAAATTCAAGGGGTTCTTCCCTGTAAAATGCATCAGAAGTCTTATGCGGTAAAGGTATACCCTATAAAATATGCCCTCGCAAGTGAAATAGTGTTGGACCACTTTTAACAGCCTTTCATAGTGCTCTAGTATGCATTCTCTTTGAATGGTGATGCCAAACCTCTCTTTTATGTACTTAGGTTTCAGGAAATCAGTATAGAAAGTTGGATCAAGAGGCATACCTTTGAACCACTTCTCCCCCTGGACTGGAACTTTTGTTGCAGCAGCCACTATGTCCTCTGATACCTGGAAGGTAATGTCAAAAACTCTTGTCTGGACACCATTGAAATTTAGGGCGAACTCCTTTGTCACTTGTGCATTATACCCTTGAATTTTCTCACAAAACCTCATGCAACCAGCCTACTAAAATGAAACCCTAAATGCAGGATCAGAATTCACCAACTCCAAGCTCTGTGACTCACACCTCAACACATGGCCTCCTTTGTTGTATTTATTTTTTCCTTGAGTGGCCATGCTGTAGATGTAGGCTAAACAGAGACTGGTAAGGAAAGACAGGTTCAAATGCTAAAACTTAGACATGGAACTTTACACAATGAATGACAGTGTTAGGGTTTGTTAAAATGTGTCAATGGACTCAACAAAATGATGAGAAAGTCTTTGGATTGGATGTATGTAAGCACAGATTGTTTGACAAACACAAAACAAACCTCTTGAAACTTTTCATAGTGAAATTTTGGAAGACAATGGATGCTTAACGTGCACAGAGGATGTGTAGTATGTAATTCTTGAGGATTTTTCGTAGAATATAGACAGGTTTTGCATAGCGAGTGGAAAAATCTGATTTGTTGTAGACAAGAGACCTATTTGAAGGAAAAGGTTTCCTTTGTAATGAAAATGGGAGGAAGAGACATGCATATGCCAAGCAAAGAATGGTTTGAAGTATGATTAGACCGTTTTAGGGTGATATGACAATTAGTGTAGAGTCAAGGAGTTTGTCCAACGTGCTTGCACAATGTAGGTACTTTTTGCAGGTCAAGTACCACGAATTTTTGAAAAGACAACAAATATGCCATAAAAACGTTTGATGACTCTTGTTCTTTCATAATGTGTCATCATGTCCAATGACATCCCCACTAAATCATTCTTCCTAGACTTAGACTTAACTCATTTATAACATGCCATTTTGATGGTTCATAGCAATAATGACCCACGACGTTGAAAAAACTCATGAGACACAACTCCTAGAAGACACATACAACCATAATGACTCAATTTGGAATGCATTGGTCTTCCCAAGACCAAGGCATGACTTCACAAACTCTTGACAAACCTCTAATTGTACACTAAAAATAATGATACTAACACCTATGAGATATGATCCGAATATTTCATCCCTAGAAGAAAGAGCAGATCTAGACATATTGATCATGGATGAGCTACACGGGATCCTCACAGCTTATGAGATGAGGAAAGAGCAAGAAAATCCAGTCACGAAGGAAGCAAAATTTAAGGCATCAAAGAAGATAAAGAAGAAAGATAAATAGAAAGAGAAGTCAAATTGTAGTTGCAACGATGATTCATAGGAAGATGAAGAGGTGGATAACTTCGTCAAAAGAATGAAAAAGGGAACCGACAAACACAAAAGTAAGATTCCATTGAATTGTTTTAATTGTGATGGTGTTGTTCATTTTGCTAATAAATTTTTGTATAAGAAAAAGAAAAGAAATGAAGAAGAAGATTACCCTAAAAAGATAAGGAAATTTCAAAAGGGCAGAAGAAACAAAAAGAAGTTTTTCAAGAAAAGTCTTTGCACCAAGGAAAAGAGTTCCTCATCAGACGAAGATGAAGTCAGTGACACTGATACAGAAAGGGTACTATTCATGGAAATAGAATAATCCGATGAAGAAGGATCCAAAGAAGAATATGAAGAGGCAGAAGTTGATTACAGAGAAGAATTGTTGAGTGCCATAGAAGTTATTAAAATGGAAAAGAATAAAAACAAGTCACTCTAGACAAAACTAACTCATAACTCCAAATTAGTCGAGCAGACAATCACGAAATTAAAACTCTGGGAAGAAGAAGAAGACAAGAGAATTGAAGAAGCACTCAAAGGGAAGTTAGAAGAAAGAGACAGGATCATTGAAGGCTTGGAAGCTAAGATAGTTACTCTAAGAAAATATCTTTAGAAGAAGGACATGCAGCAAAACAACACCAGGATATTGGATAATATCATTAACAGTCAAAGACCTTACTATGAAAAATCTGGATTGGGATACAATCAGACGCAGATAGAGAAAGTTTCAAGCTCCAAAACAAAAGAACAAGAAGCAGAACCAAGAAGCTATGCATAAGCTACCAAAGGTCCCTCGAAAGAATAAGACATGAAAACTCAAGGGGAAGATTACAGAGACAATGCACCACCTAGAAGATTTAGAGGTCAATATCAGCAGAAGCCAGCTATAGAAATACCTCAAGAAGAAGAAGGATTCAGAAGAGTGGCACCATTCAGAATATCTTCCACTCCCGGGTATCAAACTATTTTTCTTGGTTCATGTTATTCATGTTATAATTTTTTGCACAAAGTTGAGAATTTTAGATCCAGTACCAAGAATAGAAGCAATGTTGAGGGTTATACAAGAAATAATTATCCAATAAGATCTCATGAAGCATGAAATAGAAGCTACAACAGATTTGGATCATTAAGTGATGAGGTATAATGTTACAAGTGCAACAAATTTGGACATATGGATAGATATTGTAGACTCATTGTTCTTCCAAGGGAACCAAAGAAGAATATCAACAATCATAAGAAGGAACCAAAAAGGATATGGATAAGAAAGAAGGATCAATTCGACACCGAAGAATGCAATCTTTCTCTACAAGCTCAACACATTAAATGTGGATGGTATGTTGGCAGTGGATGCTCAAAGCATATGAAAGATGACAAAGACAGGTTTATGACATTGGAGAAGGAAAGAGATGGACCAGTCTCATTTGGGAATGACAAGTCATTGTGATCATTGGAAAGGGCACAGTCAAGCTCGAAAGCAAGGATTCCACGGTTGAAAATCATTTACTGGTCGAAGACATGAAACACAATCTGCTAAGTATAAGTCAAATGTGTGATCAAGGACATAGACTTGTGTTTGATTCAAAGAAGTGTGAGATAAGGAAAGCAGAATCAGGAAAGTTGGTAGCTACGAATGTAAGGACTCCAAGCAACATATATGTTCTAAATGAAATAGGAAAGGAAATATGTTTCTTAGGAAAGGAAGATGAAAGTTGGCTCTGGAATAGAAGAATGGCTCACATAAATTTTGATAATATTGTCAAAGTCAACAAAAAGGAAGCAGTAAGATAAATGTTCGAGATCTCGAAGACAACAAACATTTTATGCAAGCATTGTCTACAAGGAAAACATACCAAGACAAAGTTCAAGTCAAAGGAATACTACACAACAAAAACACTCAAAATTGTACATATTGATCTAGTTGGACCGACAAGAAAAAAATGATTGAAAGGTGAACAGTACTTCATGTTACTAGTTGATAACTACACAAGAATGACTGCATTTTTCTTTCTAAACAAGAAGTCATAGGCATTCAAAAGCTTCAAGACATACAAACAGATGGTTGAAATTGAAACAAAGTTGAAAATCAAGTGTTTGATATCAGACAATGGAGGAGAATTTACATCAAAGGAATTCATGGAATTATGCAACGTGCATGGGATAAAGAAGAAATTATCAGTAGCTAGGACACCTCAACAAAATGGAGTTGTTGAAAGGAAGAATAGAACAGTACAGGAAATGTCCAGAACCATGTTAATGGATTCTAAGTTGACATATGTCTTTTGGGTACAAGCAGTGCATACAACAGTTCACATTCATAATAGAGGGATGCTCATAAATAACAATGATAAGACTCTGTACGAGCTATGGAAAGGAAGACCAGCAAATGTAAAGCACTCTTGAGTTTTTGGAATCAAATGCTACATCAAAAGAGAATATGGTGGAATTGGAAAATTTGATTCTTGAGTTGATAAAGGCATACTAGTTGGGTACTCAAGAAAAAGGAAAGCATATGTCAAATGTTTCAATCTAAGACTCAACAAAATAGTGGAAAGTATAAATGTGATGGTTGATGAGATAGATGGTCGAGAGATAAAGGAAAGTAGCAAAGATTCATTGGAACATGATCACAAATAATATTTGAAAGAAGAAGTAGATGAAGAATCAGATGAAGAAGAAGAGAAACCAGAAGCAGAGCAAGAAAAATAGGATATTCAAGTACCTCCAAAGATACCCAGCAAACGAGTACAGAAGAATCATGCATCAGATTATATTATTGGAAATAAAGATGTAGAAATTGAAACCAGAATAAGAATATGTTCACTAGAACAACAACATCTAGCACTATTGTCTACTATTGAGCCAAGCAGTTTTAAAGAAGCCAACAAAGATCAACATTGGGTCAAGTCCATGGATGAAGAGTTAGCTCAAATAGAGAAGAATGACACATGAGAACTAGTTCTAATACCAAAGAACAAGAATTTCATCGGTACAAAGTGGGTCTTCAGGAACAAATTGAACGAGGATGGACAAGTAACCAGGAAAAAATAAAGATTGGTATGCAAAAGATACTCTCAAGTTGAAGGTATATATTTTGAAGAGACGTTTTCACCAGTTTATAAGATGGAATAAATCAGACTAATACTATCTTATGCATGCTCCAATAATATTAAAGTGTATCAAATGGATGTGAAATCAACTTTCCTAAACAAAGATCTAGAGGAAGAATTCTACATTGAGCAGCCAGAAGGATTTAAGTTATCAGAGAAGGAAATTTATGTCTGCAGATTGAGGAAGTATTTATATGGTCTCAAACAAGCCCCCAAAGCATGGTATTTGAGATTGGATAGATATTTATAGAAACAAGGGTTCAGGAAAGGAAATGCAGACAAAAATCTCTACATAAAGGTGGATTGAGTAAGTATATTGATTATTAAATTCTATGTAGATGACATTATCTTCAGAAGTGACGATGAGTCAGAAGTTTTACAAAGACATGCAACACGAGTTTGAGATGTCTTTTCTTGGTGATTTAACCTTCTTTTTGGGCCTACATATATGTCAAAGAAACAAAGGTATATTCATCTCTCAGGCAAAGTATATCAGAGAAATGTTCAAGAAGTTTGGAATGACAGATTGCAAACCAGTCAGTACTCCTATGCAGACAAGTTGCAAGTTAAGTAAGGATGATGATTCCAAGGTTGCAAATCAGAGACAACACATATCAATGATTGGTATTTTACTTTATGTGATAGCTTCTATACCAGACATGATATAGGTAGTTGGACAGGTTGCAAGGTTTCAGGTAGCACCAAAGGAATCACATGTTTTGGTAGTAAAGAGGATATTCATATATCTCAAAGGTACATAAGAGTTTGGTTTATGGTATCCAAAAAGGAAGGATCTATATCTTGTGGCCTACACAAATGTGTACTGGGCAGGTTGCATTGATGATAGAAGAAGTACAATTGGAGCATATTTCTACTGTCTGGAATCATGGATAAGCAAGAAACAATCATCGATATAGTTTTCCATAGCAGAGGAAAAATACATTGTAGAAGCAACTTGTTGTACTCTGGTTCTTTGGATGAAGCAGAAATTGCAGGATATGCAGGTAAAGTATGATGAGCCTATTTCAATACTTTGTGACAACACCAGTGCCATTAGTATTTACAAGAATCTAGTGATGCACTCTAAGAAAAAGCACATTCTAATCAAGTATCACTTCTTGCGGGAATAGGCTACAAAGAATAACATCAAGATAGAGTATGTCGGGACAAAGGAGCAGATTGCAGATATCTTCACCAAACCCCTTGCAAGGGAACCTTTTGAGTATATACGATAGAAAATTGGAGTAGTTTCTGCCCCACAATGATCCACTCAACATCAATCTTAATTGGACAGGGGGAGAGAGAAACAGAAGTCTTGAAGAAGTTCAAGTAATGAAACTTTTGAATGATTTTCATTTATACATGAAGGAATTACACAAGGAAGCACCATGAAGAGAAAAAGTTTGTAGAATTAGCAGAGGCTTGTAGATAAGGGGAGCAACCCCGGATGAGGAGTACCCTTTTCCTTTGATGTCAAAGGGGGAGAGATACGGATTAAGGCATGTAGAGATAGAGGCATGCAGTTAGGGGGAGCAATGGTCACAGGGGAAGCATGAGCATAAGTATTTCCATGCCTAAGTGTTGCCATCAATGCCAAAGGGGGAGATTGTTGGACAATTGGTTTTCTTTGATGTCAACCCTTGGAGAGTGATCTTAGAGATTGATGTCAACCCTTGATTAGTTTTGGTAGCCCCGACAGTGTGGTTTTGGTACCCAAATTTGAATTAATAATATGGATAGAAAGGATAGTGTGAATGTAGGAAAGAACTTCATAGATGGAAAGTCCCCTTCATGCCATTTTTAGTGATATGTGGAATTTCACGTGGTTCCTCATGGTTAGGGAGATATGGCCTTGTAAATTTGGCAGCCTTGAAGAGTGGAAAAGAATACCCTAATTTTTTATAAGTCTTGGTCAAAGCGATAAAATTTGTTGTAACAAGAAAACCCTAGAATCCCTAAATTAAGGAGAGGAGTTACCTAGCACAAGTATATAAACACCTCAAGGAGTAATTCACAAGTACACTCACACACTTATTCATTGCTTATATTTCTCTTGATCTAGTGATATTTTTGCTAAGGTTGTAACATCATTTTCTGAGGTAGAAAAGGGAGGTCAACCGTGAAAGTTTCGGGGTTGCAACAAACCCTAGTTTCTGAGGTATACTCGAGTTTCAGGTCAGTAAGAAAGTGTATGTATGTGGTATGCAATGAAGAAAAGGGTGTATATAAGTGGGCTATAGAAGATAAAGTCTTGTACATATGAAAATCTCATGAAAATTTGAGTAGATGTTGGTACCAGGTCCCTAGAGTTCCAACAATATACTCCTAGGTATCAAATATTCTTTTAATGTCATTATTTTAATTGTGCTAATTTTGGACATAAATTTGTAAACTGCATAGCCTAATCCAAGAATTGAAGCAACTATGCAGAGTACTTAAATAATAGTCATCCCAGAAGATCTTATGAAGCATACAGCAAAAACCAAAATATTTTTGGCTCATTAAGAAATGAAGTAGAGTGTTACAAATGCAACGATTTTGGCCACATAGCGTAGAATTGTAGATTGACTATTCCACCTAGGGAACCAAAGCAGAACATTAACAGTCATATATCAGAACCACAAGAGATATGGAAAAGAAATCAAAATCAATGCTTGCTTTCTCTACAAGCCCAACATAGAAAAAGTGATTGGTATGTTGACAGTGGTTGTTCAAATCATCTGACAGGTGACAAGAATATTTTTATAGCTCTGAAGAAATAAAGAGATGGATAAATTTTGTTTGGAAATAATCATTAAGTTAAAATTATAGGTAGAGGCATAGTTAATCTTGGAAGAAAAAATGGCATGGCAAAAAAATTTCTACTCATCGAAGATATGAAACACAATCTATTGAGTGTAAGTCAAATGTGTGAACAAGGACACACACTTCAGTTCGAATCAAATAAATGTGAAATTAGGAAAGAAGGATCAAGCAAGTTAGTGGCGACAACGATAAATACTTTGAACAACATATATGTTTTGAATGAAATTGGAAAATAAATTTGTTTCTTAGGAAAGGAAAATGAAGGTTGGCTCTCACACAGAATAATGGGTAACATGAACTTTGACAATCTTGTCAAAATCAACATAAATGAAGAAGTAAAAGAAAATCCTAAAATTTCAAAGCCAACGAATACTCTATGTAAGCATTGTCTACAAGGAAAAAAAACTAGGACCAGGTTAAAATCAAAGGAGTACTCAACGACAAAACCATCAGATATTGTACATACCAATCTATGTGGACCAACAAGAACAAAGGGATTAAATGGTGAACAATACTTCATGCTATTGATTGATGACTACACAAGAATGAATGCAGTTTTCTTTCTCAAGAAGAAGTCATAGGAATTCGATTAGTTCAAGATATACAAAGAGATGGTTGAAACAGAGACATACTTGAAAATCAAATGTTTGAGATCATACAATGGTGGAGAGTTTACATCAAAAGAATCCATGTATTTTTGTGGTGAACATGGAATAAAAAGGAAATTCTCAGTAGCTAGGACACCTCAACAAAATGGAGTTGTTGAAAGAAAGAACAAGACAATACATGAGATGTCTAGAACCATGTTGAAATATTCCAAGTTGGGTGACATCTTTTGGTCATAGGCAGTACATACAACAGTTCATATTTTGAACAGAGGAATGCTTAGAAGTAATAGTGATAAGACTCCCTATGAGCTATGGAAAGGAAGATCGGAAAATGTGAATCATTTTAGAGTATTTGGAAGTAAGTTCTATATCAAAATAGAAGATGACAGGATTGGAAAAATTGACTCTCGATTTGACAAAGGCATATTTGTCGAGTACTCAAGCAAGAGAAAGGCATACATATGTTTCAATATGAGACTCAACAGAATAGTGGAAAGCATCAATGTACAAATTGATGAGACAAGTGTACAAAAGACCAAAGAAGAAAGAAAAGACTCGGTAGAGGAAGAAGGAGAAGAGGATTTGAAAGAAGAAGTAGAAGCGGTGTTGGAGTTACTTCACACACACACACCTAGGATTTTTTTTACTAAGGTTATTCCTTGTTTATTAATCATAATTATTCATTATTCAATCTCCTATATTTTAGGGGAGAATATTCCACCTGAAGAATATTCTATTTCAGTTGACACTTCAGTTTGACTAGTTGAGTTGAGTTTAGATGTTGCATTGGGATCATCACCATGATAATTCAAAATTGCCTTGGTATCATCACCAAAGTGGTGCATTAGCCTTGATTCCCTAAGTTAACTCCTCACTACTCTTTGTTCAGTCAGTTAATTGAAGAATAGTTGACTAGTTAACTCAACTAGGTGGTAGTTCACTCCCGTAACTGCCTGAGAGACTAGAATAGGTGGCAGTTCACTCCCATCACTTTTGGTGTGTGTCCAGATCAGTCTAGACCACCACTATGGTGACTTGGTTCACCTCAAGTCGAAATCATTGAGATATACAGAGTATATCATGTGTAAATTATTCATTATTCACAACGGTTAATGAGAATTCTTCCATTCTTTCTCTCATTCTTCTTCATTTTCCAATTCTCTCTGCAAATGTGTGTATTATTGTTTAGATAGATCTATTATGTGCAGGTTTAACACATTTACATGGTATCAAAGCTGACGGACTACTAATAAAAATCTACACCAAAATGTTTTGCAGGTACAAAAGATTGAAGATAGCGAAAAGATGGAATTCCAAAAAGAATTCATTCTTACACCTTACAACTATTTTGCATGGAAGGAGAAAATAGCCATACATATCTGATCCATAGGGTTGTATAGGTTAACCATGAATATAGATACCAAGCCGACATCATCCATAGAAAAATCCAATTACTTAAATCGCATGGATGAGGCACTCGGAACAATTTGCAGTCTTATTTCTCCTGATCTCCTTTTTCACGTATCTTCCTCTAAGACTCCCAATAAATTCTGGAAATCTTGTAAGGGATATTTGGAAAATAGGATGAGATGAGGGGACACATGCTGGAGGTGGAGCTGCTCACATTGGATCCAAAAATATTCAACAATATCCAAGATTTCATTACAAAATTCAAGGATTTACTGTCACAACTCAAAGCCTGCAGGGTTGATAAATTGGCGGATGACAAACAAATGGTTCTGACCATTCTCTCCAAAATTGGACCTGAATTATTTGTATTCGTATCCACATTCCATACTTTCAGATTCACCTCTGGAGCCACCTGGAAGATGCCTTCTCTTGAGGACTTTATCGAATCCCTGACACAAGAGAAAACCAAACTCATCAACATGGGCGCAATCAAAGGCCCAAGGGCACATGCACTCACTGTGCATGATGGAAGCCACAAATATCAGAAATCTAAAGATAAAGATAAGTAGAAATCTCATGCACATACAAAGAAGGAAGGGTACACAAAACCCTTCACCGATGCCTCTGGATCCAAAGGAGAAAAGGGAAGAAAAGGAGAGAAATGCACGTACTGTCACAAAGGATTCCATTTGGAATCCACATGCATGAAAAAAAAAATAGATCTAATGTCTCAAATACTTCATCAAAAAAACCTTGGATATCGCATCCCCGAGGGTGCAAAGAAGAAGAAGCCAGAAGATCTAAATTCCAAGAAAGACAATTCTAGCCATGCCTTGATTTCCATCAACTCCTCTCTCGATGCTTGGATCGTAGATTCAAGAGCATCACATCACATGGATGCCTCAAAAGCAGTATATTTTTCTTTGGATGCATGCAAAGTTCCTCCCATTCTGATGGGAGAAAACTCTTATGTTGAAGTCACTGGCAAAGGAAGGATTGAACTCACCAATGGAAGCTTCAAGAACGTGCTACATGTTCCCAAACTTTCTAGCAACCTTCTCTCCATATATCAGATGAAAAATTCTAGCATCGGAAAGAAATTTATATTCACACCAAATTACATGGACATATACGACATGAAAACCAACTTCAGGGTTGCTACTGATGAGGTAAATCATTAGTCTAGATTGTATACTTTTTCTGAAATCATTGAACCTGATTATGCTTTACTACTTACTCATGTTGATGAAAGTAATAGGATATGGAACGAAAGGTTTGGAAATTTGAATTTATGATACATGCAACAGCTTAGCAATCACAAATTAGTTGATGGTCTACCAGACATCCATTTCTCCAAGGGAGTGTGTGAGGGATGTGTTCTCGGGAAACACCCTCAAGAGAAATTTGACAAAGGAAAGTCTCAGCGAGCTTCCACACCTTTGGATCTGATCCACAATGACCTCATGGGTCCTTTTCCACATCCATCAATCAGCAAAGCAAGGTTTGTTCTCATTTTTGTTGATGATTTCTCACGTTTTACTTGGATCTACTTTCTCAAGAAAAAATCCGAGGTCTTTCAACACCTCAAAAATTTCAAAGCCCTGGCTGAGACACAGTCCGGAAAGAAGATCAAAGTCCTCTGAACTGATAACAAAGGAGAGTATGTAAATCATGAGATCCATAATCGTTTCCATGAGGTAGGGATTCAGTTGCAGCATATAGTTCCCTATACTCCGCATCAAAATGAAGTTTTTGAGCGGAAAAACTGATCTCTAAAGGAGATGGCATCTTGCATGTTGCATGCAAAGTCACTACCATAGAGACTATGGGCCGAAGCACTTAACTATGCAACATACATCCAAAACAGATCTTCCCATAGATATGTCAAGGATAAGACCCCCTACGATGCTTGGAGCAGCCTCAAACTGGAAGTGACCCACTTTTTCATTTTTGGTTCACATGCATGGGCCAGGATTCCCTCTGAAAAGAGGAAGGCACTTGATCCACAGAGCACTAAGTGCATTTTTGTTGGATACCCTGACGATGTGAAGAGATATCATCTTATTGATCTTTCCTCGGACTGGCTCATCATTGAGCGTAGTGTCCAATTCGAGGAAAGTGTCTCACATGTACCTCAGCAACCACATGCAGACACCTTCACTCTTCCACCTGTCCGCGATGATGAGCATGCACATGTTGACCCTCCTTCATACGAGAGTTCTGATTCAGAGGACTCAGATGATTTAGATTCAGAGTCAGTATAGTCAGATGCAGAGATAGAGCATTCAGATGCAGTTGCAGAGCCAAAGCAGAGGCCTAAAGGGGGCACAGACTACTCTTTAGGATGCAGGGGATCTTGTTGTTGATCCAGCCGATACTAGGAGGAATCAATCTGATTTCAAGGAGCCTCATGTTTCACTCACTTCCACTGAACCATTGCCTTCCAGGCATCTTTTCTTGGTTCAGTCTTCAGATCCACTGTCTTATGGTGAGGCTACTGGAAATCCCTTTTGGGAATCCGCCATGTAGGAGGAGTACAACTCCCTCCTCGAGAAACAGACTTGGGATCTGGTTCCCCTTCCTTCTGGGAGGAAACTTGTCAGATGCAGATGGGTCTGCAGGACTAAGAGTGCAATGGATGGACAGATCAGCAAATACAAAGCCAGTCTTGTCACCAAAGGATTTCAGCAGGTTCATGGTATTGACTATGATGATACAAATGCTCTAGTAGCGAATATGGATTCCATTCGATTGGCCCTTGCCATTGCAGTAGCCAAGGGATGGGAAGTCCATCAGATGGATGTGAAGAATGCATTTCTTCACGGTGATCTCTCCGAGGATATCTACATGGATCAGCCCCAAGGATTTATGTAGGACTCATCTTTGGTCTATCAACCGAAGAAGTCACTTTATGGCCTCAAGCAGGCTCCGAGGGCATGATATGCCAAGATGGACTCCTACCTGTTGTCACAGAACTTTGTACATTGTAAATCGGACCCGAATGTATACATGTTCAAGATGGTTGATTCACTTCTACTTTTAGTTTTGTATGTTGATGATTTGTTGATCACTAGTTGCTCAACTTCAGTGATTTCTGCAGTCAAGAGGATTCTTCATGACAGGTTTTTGATGACGGACATGGGTCCGCTACACTTCTTCCTTGGACTTGAGATCAGTAAGGATGCATTAGGCATCAAACTATCTCAAGCCAAGTATGCACGAGATCTCCTTGAGATATTTCACATGACAGACTGCAAGTTTTCTCCGACTCCTTTCCTATCAGGATTCAAACTTGAGGATGGCGGGGAGACTCCACTGGTTGACAGCACACTTTACAAATAGCTAGTGGGGATCTTGTTGTATCTCACACACTCCAGACTAGACCTCTCATATGCAATTGGTGCAATTTCCAGGTTCATGCAGGAACCGTATGAGCTACATTGGAAAGCTGCAAAGCATATCCTTCGATACATACAGGGCACCATCAACTTTGGGATTCATTATGCAGCAGACTCTACATTAGATCTCATCGGGTTTACTGATTCCGACTGGGCTGGCGATAGCATTGATCGCAAGTCCACATCTTGTTACTCACTCAGTCTTGGCTCTGGGCCTATCTGATGGTCGAGCAAGAAGAAAGTTTTCATTTCTCTATCTTTAGCCGAGGCAGAGTAAAGAGGGGTAGTTAACATAACCATTCGGGCTATGTGGCTACAACATTTTATCACTGAGTTGGGCATTCAGTTTCATCGGCCGATCGTCATCTGGTGTGACAACCAGAGCACTCTGAAGTTCTGCAGAGATCCAGTTCAGAGGCAGCAGATGAAGCACATTGATATCCACATGCACTACATACAGGACTTAGTACACGAGGGGATCATCGACTTATAGTTCTTTCCTTCAACAGAACAGAAGGTAGACATTTTCACCAAGACCTTCACTGAGAAGAAATTCCATTCTCTGCAAGGTCGTCTTGGAGTGAAGGAAACAGTTTCCTAGCAATTGTAGTTCTTATTTTTACATACATTGTACCTTCAGGGGGGGTTACCATGAGGTTTTCCATCTTTCCTCACTTTATTTTCAGTGTATCTTTTGTACTTGGGTACCTAACATGGCCTTGTTGCTGGGACCCAATCTTTATTTTCACTATAGTGATCTTCAGGGGGGGTGTTGGAGTTACTTCACACACACATAGGATTTGTTTTTCCTAAGGTTATTCCTTTTTTATTAATCATAATTTGTCATTATCCAGTCTCCTATATTTTAGGGGAGAATATTCCACTTGGAGAATATTCTATTTCAGTTGACACTTCAGTTTGACTAGTTGAGTTGAGTTTAGATGTTGCATTGGGATCATCACCATGCTAATTCGACCTTGCCTTGGTATCATCACCAAAGTGGTGCATTAGCCTTGATTCCCTGAGTTAACTCCTCACTACTCTGTGTTCAGTCAATTAACTGAAGACTAGTTGACTAGTTAACTCAACTAGGTGGCAGTTCACTCACATAACTGCCTGAGAGACTAGAATAGGTGGCAGTTCACTCCCGTAACTGTTGGTGTGTGTCCAGATCACTCTAGACCACCACTATGGTGACTGGGTTCACCTCAATTCGAACTCATTGAGATATACAGAGTATATCATGTGTAAATTATTCATTATTCACAACGGTTAATGAGAATTCTTCCATTCTTTCTCTCATTCTTCTTCCTTTTCCAATTCTCTCTGCAAATGTGTGTATTATTGTTTAGCTAGATCTATTATGTGTAGGTTAAACACATTTACAAGTGGAACAAGAAGAAGAAGAGCAACCAGAAGCAGAGCAAGAGGAAGATGAACAACAAAATCTTCAGATATCTCCTAAAAATCCTAGTCGGCGAGTGCAAAAAAATCATCCACCAGAACATATCATTGGGAATAACGATGTAGGAGTTGAAACCCACGGAAAATTGTTCTCACCAGAACATAGACATCTAGCATTTTTTTCCACAGTTGAACCAAGAAATTTTGAAGAATACAACACTCATGAACACTGGATCAAAGCAATGGAAGAAGAACTGGATTAGATAGAGAAGAATGAAACATGGGAACTTGTTCCAAGGCCTAAGAATAAGAACATGATTGGCACAAAATGGGTATTCAGAAACAAGTTGAACGAGGATGGACATGTAACCAAGAATAAATCAAGGTTAGTATGCAAGGGATATGCTCAGGTTGAAAGAATATATTTTGAAGAAACGTTTTTCCCAGTTGCTAGAATGGAAGCAGTCAGAATGATCTTGGATTATGCATGTTCTAAAAAAATCAAATTATATCATATGGATGTAAAATCAACCTTCCTAAATGGAGAACTAGAAGAAGAAGTCTACATCGAATAGACATAAGGATTTCTACTGTAAGAAAAGGAATATTATTTTTGTAGATTGAAGAAGGCATTGTATGGACTCAAACAAGCCCCTAGAGCATGGTATTCAAGATTGGATAGGTATATGCAAAAGCAAGGGTTCAAGAAAGGAAATGCAGACAACAATCTCTACATAAAGGTAAAACAAGATAGTATATTGATAATTAAAGTTTATGTTGATGACATTATTTTTCGAAGTGATGATGACACAATGAGTCGGAAATTTTCTAAAGACATGCAAAATGAATTTGAAAAGTCTTTACTTGGTAAGTTTTCTTTCTTTCTGGGACTTTGCATATGTTGAAAAGATAAAGGTATCTTCATCTCCCAAACCAAGTATATAAAATAAATGCTAAAGAAGTTTGGAATGATAGATTGCAAGCCTGTAAGTAGTACCATGCAGACTAGTTGCAAATTGAGCAAAGATGATATATCCAAGGATGTGGATTAGAGACTCTACAGATCAATGATTGGTTGTTTACTCTATGTGACAACATCAAGACCGGATGTGATGCAAGAAGTTGGACATGTTGCAAGATTTCAAGAAACACCAAAGGAAACACATGTTATGGAAGTAAAGAGTATATTCAGGTATCTCAAAGGAACATAATACTATGGATTATGGTATCCAAAATGGAATGACCTATCTCTAGTTGCATACACATGTGTGGATTGGGCGGAAAGTGTTGATGATAGAAGAAGTACAAGTGGATCAACCTTCTACTTGGGTGATTTTCTGGTATCCTAGTTGAGAAAGAAACATGTTATTCTTCCTCCAAAACATCATGAGGTGACTATGTAGCTTGGAGTGTTAGGTGATTGGCTTAAACATCCACCCACATTCTTTTTGAATTCTAAGCTAAACAATTGTGACTACATTTGTTCCTAGTCTTCTAGTGCATTGACAAAGGCTACAAGGGTTTTATCTGTTAGGAATAAAACATAATCATGGATAAATTTTATAATTTTCAACGCAAACACAACGTAAATTCAATGCATACTAGTAGCATGTGTCAAATACAGAGACACGAAAATGATACTTCAAGGAACGTGCGCTGAGAAAAGTGATGCAGGTGACGATGAAAATAGATATGCACCCTATTGCATCACATTTTGTGCTGTGAAAACTTGATTTTTTAGTTGGATAATTGCACGACATTAATACAACCTTACATTGTAATAATGTCTAGATTAATTGTTCATAAAATTAAATTGATATAATTCATTGAATATGTAATTCAAATTTGGCGTACTACACATTTTAAATCACTACTTTATTAGAATTGTCTGGTGCTTGTAAGGTTGGGTGGTGCAATATCCATGGTGTGTCCACATATTTATTAGAGTATCATAGAGCATGGAAAATTTTCATTTCTTAAATTTAACTCTCTAGTGAAATTGTACTATATAAGACCACCATGACTATTGCAACCTATAAGAGTATCTAGACTAACCAATGCCTATAATTGAGGCATTTTTTTCCCTAAATTGTTTCAAAAGTTGTGTGGTGCACCCAAACATATTTAGAGCAATTCCTATGGTGCATCTTACATCTAATAGCACACTAGATAACATGGGAAATTTTGGCACGTTAAATATGTAATTAGTCGATGCGTTTTTTATGCATTGAAGAGAAAGGAATCCAATGAACTAACAACATTGGACCCCACCTTAGATTATGCCTCTCCTATTATTAATGTGTTGTATGACAAGACTTTTGGCACCCTATTTAGGATATATTAGAGAGCTTCCCCACCATGGAAGTTTCCTCCTAGCACAAGAGCAAGGAAACTAAGAAGGAAAAGAAGATAAAGGAGGTAATTGATCATATGCATATGAACTATATGGTGTAGTTGTCCTGATTGCATACAATCACAAAGAGGACATAGGTATTCTCATGCTTGTAGATAGTGCAATGGTTGATCAAAAGAAAAAATACCAAGGAGAAGGAGCATCTACTTTGATAAAGGGACACACGTCAAATCATATACTCTTCACACCCTCAAGCCTATATATAAGCACCCATCACTTAGGATGATATAGGATAAAGACTTCATGCAAGAATTTGCAAGAAATCATGACCTTGTTAAGGTAATTTAGAGTTGGTGGGAAGAGGGGAGATCATTTAGGAAATACTCATCAAATATATACCCCACTTTTCACTTATGGGAGCTAGTAAGAGATGTTGTCATGCTCATTAGTATGTTAAACGGGGAAAATGACGACTCTCAAATTACATGAACATTTGGTACCTTTGATGCATCAAAGTATTGAGCTAAGGGTTTGCATTAAATTAGGAGGAGATGATATCAAGAAACATAAGTACAACTAATAAGAAGTGGGTGGAGAACCCAAATGAAAAATTCCCTTAGTTTCACATGGCAACATTATTGTTAGATGTAGTATGTGTAACTATGAGCACCTACCCAAGTTTATGCAATATGTGGCACCCTTCTCTTCTGCCTTTATCAGTGTAGTACAAGTTTTGGAAGTACAAGTATTGAGAGAATTATGAACACATGTATGAAGTATTTATTTATCCCTTATATGAGTTAGACGTCACTAAGTCTTTCTTGATATTTTTTGAAGTAGGACTATCCATGTTGGTCCCAATTGGAGATTGTTATTTAGAGTGGGATGGGAACTACCTCTCTGTATATTGGAGGACCTAAAATCCCTACATATTGTCAAGGAATGTGCTAGATAGGCTAGTGCTCATGGAGGTAGCATACTAATCATCCAAGTTCAAAGATAATGCCAAATTGAAAAAGAATAAGAAAGGAATGTATAGATGTCTCCACTCACCTCAAAGATTTCACACTTATAGATTTTGTTTTAACCATGGAAGAAGCAAATGAAATAGATTTATATCATTTAAACTTAGAGCTTTCAATGTTCATGATTCAATGGATGAAAACTTCAATCACTTCAAGGAACAAGGTCTAATCTGGTCTTATTGCCACCAAAGTTTCCCAAAAGAAGAATTTTGCAAATGCACCCCCTATTTTCACGCCATACACGTACAAAGGAAAGGGGCTATAGAAAAGGAAAAGGAGAAGCTAAAATTTTTGAGATCGGTTCCTAAAGTAATGGGAACCTTGGTCCTAGACCCTATACCATCAAGTTGATTGAAATGAAGACACTCCAAATAGAAAAAGAGGTGGATGAAATTGGTTGTGTGTAAGGTACCAAATCTATTATATTAGCAGAATAGAGAAATAATGTCGAGAATAACATTGAGATAGCAACAAAATACTAAAATATTGTAGAGATAACAATAGAACAACAAATTATATGGAACCACAACACCAGAACTATACCTTTATTGATAGGAAACAATGTTCACTTGCCTCTTCGAGGGGGCATACTCCAACAGAGCAGCTCTCTATTACAATAATTTTCCAAGAAAAAACTTTGCATTCCCTCTACTCTTATTTATATTAAATCTATCTATCCAAAAGAACAATCTAAAGGAAGATCCTTCTAGAAGCGGAAGCTTCTATTAGGTCTTCTTACAATTGACTTATTCCTCCTTATTGCTAGTCCTTATTAATATTGACCTTTATTACATGGAAATATATTATTCTACCCACTTGAGGGGTTAGGTAGGTTAGGTCCCTAACATGCCCTCCCCCTTAAAACCAGCCTTGTCCTCAAGGCTTGAGATGAGGAAATTGTTGCAGAATGCTAGCTGGCTCCCAAGTGGCATAAGCTAGAGTTGTATCTTTCCACTAAACTAACACTTCCTTGATGGTGCAATGATGAAGATGACGCTCACGTTGGTCCAAAACGTCTTGTGGCTACAACCATATGGATCCTTCTTCAGCCAATTCGGGAAGGCTTGTTTGAGTTTGGCACTTAGTTTCAATCACCTTCTTTAAGCAGGAAACATGAAAAACAGGATGAAGTTTGGAAGAACTAGGAAAATCTAAATGATAGGCCACTTGTCCCACGCGCTTGAGAACTGTATAAGGACCATAAAATTTGGGCACCAGTTTCTGACAATGTTCATCTTTGAGTGAAGTTTGTTTATAAGGTTGCAGGCGAAGAAGTACATGGTCGCCTTCAACAAATTGACATTCTAAATGACCTTGATCAGCTTGTTGCTTCATGCGATTATGAGCCATAACCAAATTATTTTTGAGGGTACAGAGAATAGCCTCTCAAACTGTAAGCATTTGGTCAACCGTCTGAACCTTTGAGACACCTGGCATGTAGAAGAGAACGGAAGGTGGATTTTGTCTATATACTTCTTCAAAAGGAGTCATGCAAGTAGTTTTATGGTAAGAAGTGTTATACCACCATTCAGCTAATGGTAACCATTGAGCCCATTGATTTTTCCTTTCAGAGCAAAAAGACCTCAAATAAGTCTCCAAACACTTGTTGACAACTTTAGTTTGACCATCAGTCTGGGGATGATAGGCTGTGTTGAGATGTAATTGGGTGTCCTGTAGCCTGAACAGTTCTTGCCAAAAATTGTTGGTGAAAGTGGGGTGTCGATTAGAAACAATATAATGAGGCATGCCATGAAGCTTGAATACATGATCCATGAAAAGTTGATCCACAGTGGATGAAGTAAATGGATGTTGCAGAGCATAGAAATGAGCATACTTGGAAAGACGATCAACTACCACTATGATGACTGACTTATTGCCTGATTTAGGTAACCCCACAATGAAATCCATAGAGATGTATCTCCAAATATCGGGTGGAATTGGAAGCAGTTGAAGTGTGCCAGGGGATTTGATTGTTTCTCCCTTGTTATGTTGGCAAACATCACATTCGTCCACAAAAGTGCGAACGTCCCTTTTCATACCATCCCAGAAAAAAGAACGTTTGACCCTGTCATAGGTTTTGGTAAACCCTGAGTGCCCAGCTGTGGGAGTAACATGAAGATCAGAAATCACTGTGGATTTAAGTTATGACTATTTACTTAAATACAAACAACCTTTGTAGCGAATCTCATCACTGTGCCAAGAGTACCCTGGGGAAACTAGAGAAGTGTCTTGCAACTGTTGGATCAGGTGCGAAATTTTAGGATCTTGTAGCCATTCCTGGCGAACATATTGGAGCCAATATGGGACAATGAAGGATAGGGAGAAAAGGGACCCTTCATCTTCATATTCTCGAGAAAGAGCATCAGCAACCAAATTTTCTTTGTCTTTCTTGTAAATTATCTCATAATCATATCCAAAGAGCTTAGTTACCCATTTTTGTTGCTCTGGAGAGGAATGTCGTTGCTCCATAAAATAATTGAGGCTTTGATGATCTGTCTTAATCTGGAAGCGTTGTCCCAAGAGATAAGGGCGCCAGAGATCTACTACATGCATAATAGCCAACATTTCCTTTTCATAGATTGATTGGCCCAAATGGTGGTCTGAAAATTGTTTACTGGTAAAGGACAAAGGTCTTCCCTCTTTCAGAAGGACTACTCCAATTTCTCTCCCGGAGGGATCACATTCTAGGACAAAGGTATTTTTGAAATCAGGAAGGGCCAAGACTGAAGTAGTGCACATAGCCTCCTTCAATGCTTGAAAGGCCTAATCAACTGCGAGAGTCCAAGTGAAAGAATTATTTTTCAATAGAGCAGTGAGAGGCACCGCAATATTTCCATAATTATGAACAAACTTACTATAATATCATGTTAAACCTAGAAAACCATGCAATATTTTGATAGTCTTGGGGCAAGGCCAATCCTGCATGGCTTCATTCTTCTTAGGATCCACCCATAAACTAGCCTTGCCAACAATATGACCCAAGTACTCAACTTCTGAGGTGCCAAAGGCACATTTAGAGTGTTTGAGGAAAATTTGATGTTAAGAGAGTAGATGAAGAAATTGATCCACATGGGAAACATGGAATTTCCAAGTTTTACTGTAGATGAGAATATCATCAAAGAAAACTAAGACAAAATGACGGAGAAAAGGACGGAAGACATGATTCATGAGGCTTTGGAAGGTGGAGGGGGCATTACATAGGCCAAATGGCATGACCAAGAACTCATAGTGACCTTCATGAGTTCGAAAAGCAATCTTGGGGATGTCAACGTGTGCATATGGATCTGGTGATAGCTTGAACGTAGATCAAGTTTGGTGAAATACTGAGCACCACTCAACTCATTCAAGAGATCATCAATGACAAGAATGGGAAACTTGTCCTTGATGGTTAGTTTATTGAGGGCACAAAAGTCAGGACACATGCACCAAGTACCTTCTTTATTAAGTACCATGACCACAGGAGAAAAATAAGGGTTGGTACTAGGGTGGATAACACCCATTTGGAGCAATTCTTGCACGATTTTCTCAATTTCATTATTTTGGGAAAAGGGATGATGATAAGGGAGAACATTGGGAGGAAGACTTCTAGGAAAAGGGGGTATGGAATGATCATGAACACCACAAGAAGGAGGAAGTCCCTAAGGAGTGGAAAAAATAGCTTGGTGTTTGGAGAGAATAGCTTGGAGGTCAGGATGAACAGAGGGTGTCTCAACCGCGTGAATAGAATGGAGTTGAGAAATAATATCAGAGTGGCCTTTCTTAAGGAGTTTTTCCATGAGATGGGAACTGATGATCTCAGGAGAACCATATGTGAGACCTTGGAAGTGATACCATTTTCCCTCTTGTTGGAATTGCATGGTTAATTCCTTAAAATCCATAAGAATGGGACCCAAAGTGCATAACCATTCAACACCTAGCACAATGTCACACCCACCCATTTCGATGGAAAACATATGAGATTTCAGGTGGTAATGTCCAATCTGAAGATGTACATTTTCACAACTCCCACCACATTTCATGGACCCACCATTGGCTATCATGATTTGAAAGTTATTGACAACATGAATATAGCAATTGGTTTCCTGGGCAATGCAATGATGGATAAAATTGTGGGTGCTACCACTGTCAACCAGGATGATGACCTTCCTATTCTTAATATAGCTAATGAGCTTGAGGGTTTGGGGATGTAATGTCCCCACTTTGGGACATCAGGGTATTACACAGTGTTATGATGACCAGGGTAGCCAGTTGGAGATTATAGAGAGTAAAAGAGCTATTGAGGGATATTTTGGGGTCCGTCTTGCATCACTCATCCTATTTCATCATTATGATCCATTCCACACATATTGGATTTGGTTTCGTTGCATTCCGACGATTTCCATGATTTTGAGTATTTTGAGCTATAGGTTAATTAAATTCACTGAAGAGATCATTTTGGGCACAACACTTGGAGGAACCTCTCAGTGTAATAGCTCATTGGAATCGAGAGGAGCAACATTACAGGATAGGATGGTGAGAAGTGACTTTCAGTGGCCAGGGAAGCCAAAGGAGAGATAAGGCGCTTTTCAGAGGTAAAAAGGTTAATTAATTAATTAAAGTGATTTAATTAATTAATTAATAATTAATAAAGTAAAAGTCACTTTGGAGGGACAAGGTGAGCAGGAAGTATAAAGAAGAGGCAAGGGCCTCTATTCTCT
>JASDQU010437546.1:0-14761 GCA_032191745.1 Picea mariana | reverse complement strand
ACCAAAGGGCAAGACCCCTCGTCTTCGCAAGTCATGAAATCCTAGTATACGAAACCCCGATGCTCTCTGTGGATGAGTCGGTTTAGTGTGAATATGTTTCGACGTTTCGACATCCGGGAAACCAGAGGGCAAGACCCCTCGTCTTCGCAAGTCACAAAATCTTGGTATACGAAACCCCGATGCAGTCTGTGGATGAGTCGATTTAGTGTGAATAAGTTTTGGCATTTCAGCATCTGGGAAACCAAAGGGCAAGACCCCTCATCTTTGCAAGTTGCAAAATCCCGGTATACGAAACCCCGACGCACGATTAAGACTGAGTGTCTTTCAAAACCCTTAAGCTCAGGAGGGATAGTGACCATTAGATCCAGATCAATGAGGGTCGTTGATATCATACATGAATTCCTATATCAGAATTCGGGGATTGGAGTGAGAAGAGATTTGGAGTCGCTACATCGTGAACTCCCGGTTCACGAAACTCCGAAAAGATCTGGATCGTTGGATCCAAATCATTGAGGATCATTGGATCTCGTTGGATCTCGAGGAATGGAGTGACCAATGGTTTGGGTCACTGCATTTCAAACTCCCTCTTACTGAAATCCCGATACGGCCAGGACCGTCGGATCAGGGGGAGATTTGTAGCCATCGATCTCACCGAAGGTAAGATTTCAGGTTTCGGGGTTTGAAGAGTCGAAAGACTTGACTCTCTTGCATCACTAAGTTGTGAAATGCAAAAGGCGCTTCTTGTCTTGGTCTATGGTCATAACCAATGATCACATGGAGGTGGATAAGGGAAGAGCTAGCCTACGCTAGGCCCCCGTAGGAATTCGGGGATTCTATCCCTTGAGGAAGAGCGAAAAAATTATTTTTTCCGTAGTGGGTATGTGACAAAAACACTTGGAAGAACCTCTTGGTGTAATAACTCATTGGAATCGGGAGGAGAAACACTACATGATAGGATAGTGAGAAGTGAATTTCAGTGGCCAGGGAAGACACAAGGAGAGGTAAGGCGCTTTTCAGAGGTAAAAATGTTAATTAATTAATTAAAGTGATTTAATTAGTTAATTAATAATTAATAAAGTAAAATTCACTTTGGAGGGACAAGGTGAGAAGGAAGTATAAAGAAGAGGCAAGGGCCTATATTATCTCATTCATGTATGATTATCTTTTGATATCTGGCTTCTAGCTAGTGAGCCCATATCTTGGGGGTTTTGAGGGTTTTGACTTAACAAACCCTAGAGGATGATTCGGTGGTCAAATATTCCACCTAGCTTGTCCCAAGCTTGGTCTCGGGGATGCAATACTCCCCCAAACCATTCTAGTTCATATCTATTCAGTGCAGGAGGGTTCTACACCAGCCACAGGCACAGGAAGAGAGAGAAGGCACACCATTGGGGATTTCCAGCAAGGGGGGGTGCACCATCCATTGAGCGAAGTTTGTTCCAAGTGATTGGCATGGCTTCTGTAGATTCTAGCACCTGGATTTTCATTGCAGGGTCTTGGCCATTAGATCTAGTGCATTCCAGAGGTGTTTTATGTACCATTGGATTTACTAGATGCATTGGACGAATTGGAGGAGAGGAGCACACTTCTGAAAGTGATTTCAGACATTTGATAGATCAGATCTTCACCATTTTGCTTGGGACTTCACCAGAGAGGTAACCAAACCCCGATCTATCATTCTAGTGGTTTTGTGGAGCATTTGGAGGCCAAACCCCGATCTATCATTCTAGTGGTTTTGTGGAGCATTTGGAGGCCTCTAGGAGGCAGGTCAAATTATCTAGGGTTTCAAGCATCTAGGGGGCGCACCATTCCTTGGAGGGAGGCTAGATCCATGATTTTGAGAGGGATATTAGAGATTTGAGCACCTGGGTATCTTGGCTTGGGAACATTACAGGGGAGCAGAGAAACCAATGAGAGGATGCAGGAAAATGAGTGGTTCAACTTCAGGTGGGTCAGTGGACTCTAGGGTAGCATTGGGAAGGGAGGGCTCTTCAACAATTGGAACTGCCACATATTCTTCAGGAACATCTTCGAAATGGCCATAAAAAGCTTTTGTTCCTTACACTTGTGCCATGGAAAATATTTTTCATCACAATTATAGCGAAGACCCTTCAATTGGTGTTCATCCATTTCAGCCCTAGTTAATTTCTGGACCTTGAGGGGAGTGACAAGGGGGTTAGGATTAGTGGGGCGAGGGTGAGAAACAAAAGAGGGTTTTTTGTTCTGGGAAAAAACAACTTGTTGGGATTCTTTAGCACGTTTAGTAGCTTCCAACCAAATCTAAGGGAAAGCCATGAGAACCTTGGATCGGAGTTCATCCTTTAGGCCACTGATAAAACAATCATGGAAGAAATCATCTGACATGCCCTCGGTTCGAAAGGCCAAATGCTCAAAAGCAGATATAAAGTCTTCCATTGTGCCTGACTGTTTCAACTTGGTCAAAGGAACGAGATAGTGGGTATCAGTGTCAAAGCGATCATAGAGCTCAACAACAAACTAAGTCCAGTAAATATACCCTTGACATAAAAAATTTCGCCATTGCCACCATTGTCATAGTTCAGGATCTAGATAGAGGACAACATAGCGAAGTTTGGCAAATTCATCAGTAATACCATGCAGAGAAAAACAATGCCTCATTTGAGTGACCCAACCCATAGGATCGGAGCCATCAAATTTATTGACCTCGACACGGGGAAGATGGGGGTCACACTGAAATAATTTGGATTGAAAATGTAGAGAATGAGAGGATTCAACAGAATTAGGTTGGTCCGAGGAGGAAGGACCTGAAGAGCGGTTCAACAATTGGTTGACAACAGACTGGAGGGTGTTAAATTGGTTCATGAATTTGGCATCCATGGTGTCAAATTTGTGCTCGATGTGGGTTTATAATTGTGCAAGGTGGGAATTGGTAGAGGCAATTTCAGAGGTTGCTTGATTGATGGAAGCTTGCAGGTCTTGGTTGCAAGTGGTGGCCATTTGGAGAGGGGAAGTGCGGGTAAGGAAAAATGGGTGGGTGGGACCACAAAAAAGACTCATAATTGATAGGTATCACGACGATCAGGGCAAGAAGGGAAGTATAATGGAATAGGTGGAAAAATGGGGAAGTTGAGAGGGGCTTGAGTCCACTAGAAAAAAAATGTTAAAAACGAAAGGTATGACTGCGATTAGGGAGAAAACGGGAGTCCAATGGAATAGGTCCCAAATAAGTGTGCCAGTTGGACCAATATTTTGTTTTTACTCCTACGGACTTATACTTCAATCTGAAGAATACTGCAGTGATGAAATGCCCAAATTCTTAATAGGAAGAAATGTGTAGTAATTTCACAACCCTAATGTAGGAGGCACAGTTGCGCGGCAATAGATCTTCTCTGTTATGTTTTTCTTTCCATCCCAAGGGTTAGGGTATTTAAGGTTCTAAAGTCAAGGGTTTTCTCTGTGCTATAGCTCTCTGATATACGTGCAGGGTCCAATAGTAGTACTCGGCCCAATATCTCAAGGCACCAACTAAAGAGGCTAGACCGTGCCCTTAGTCGTACTACCCGACTACCCAGGTACTAGATAGTATCTTCCTGAGTGTTTTTATCAATGGCACTATAGTAGTCAGGCGGCCGATCAGTTTATCTATGGAGGGCTTCAGGAGATCTAGGTTGATCTGTATACAGGTGTTGTCTAATGTGCTACCACTCGAACGGGTACCAACAGGGGATACAAGGGTGGCCAATAGATGTGCACTTAAGTACCACTTGTATTTCCTGCGTGTATGACTCCCCAACCACGGGTTTATGCGTGTAACGACAGATCTTTGTAGCTTTAATACGTCAGAATACGTCTCTACCCTGAAAAATAATTAACCCACAATTTTGTGTCGAGGAAAGTGCTCTAATACCACTTGTAAGGTACTAGATCTATTATATTAGAAGAACAGAGAAATAATGCCGAGAATAACACTAATATAGAAACAAAATACTGAAATATTGCAGAGATAACAACAGAACAACAAATTACATGGAACCACAACACCAGAATTATACCTTTACTAATAGGAAACAATGTTCACTTGCCTCTTTGAGGGGGAAACCTCCAGCAAAGCAGAGCTCTATTAAAATAATTTTCCAAGACAAAACTTATCATGCCCTCTACTCTTATTTATACTAAATCTATTTATCCAAAAGAACAATCTAGAGGAAGATCCTTCTAGAAGCGGAAGCTTCTATTAGGTCTTCTTACAATTGACTTATTCCTCCTTATTGTTAGGCCTTATTAATATTGACCTTTATTACATGGAAACATATTATTCTACCCACTTGAGGAGTTAGTTAGGTTATGTCCCTAACATTGTGAGTCAGGAGATAAGAGCAATAAGGATGAGACAAAAGTAAAAGGAATAACTATGGAAACAATAAGAACATTGGTCCCTCAAGCTAAAGATCTAGAAGCCACACAGGTTAGGTGTAACCAAGTAATCACCGGGAGGGACATGAACACCTCAATGTGGAGACCAAGAAATATGGTCAACCAACACCCAACTTGGGACTAATAGGTGCAACAACCAAAAGCACAACAACAACATTCTAGTTGGAAGGTCTACATAGGAATTTACCCATCATTATTGATAATGAGGATCCTTTGGCTACTCTGGAGACTTTTTCAATTGACGAGAATAGAAAATAAATCACAAAGTATACCCATAAATGGAATAGTTGAACCAATGATGAATGGGTTATGATCAAGACCATAGAGTTAGTGGTGTTGGACACTAGATGGACTACTTGTAGCCATAGATACCGTGGAATAGTAATTCCACAAGCTTCCAAGGAAGTTATCTTCAAGCCCATGTAAGAGATCAAACACATATAGAATGAATAGTAAGTTGTCTTGAGAATCAAGTGTCTTATTATAAGGATTTGAAGCATAATCTGGCCAAAGTTCATTACATTTGCGCACATTTGAGAAGAACAAATCATGCCACTAATCCATGATTGTATTGATCACATATTCACGCATGTAAAGGATTCGTCATTAGCACTATAGTGGTGAAGCAATAATTGGAGTGGTGAATCATTGATATGGAGAAGAAGAGGTAGCAATTAGATGAGTTTTTCAGTTGACAAGAACAACCTAAGTCGATCTATGCCATCACGAATCCTCTAAGTCGAGACTAAATCAATCTAATTTCTTCTAGCATCAAACATGTTGAGTATAACGCCAAGGGTGCCATGGAATATCTGACACTCTGAGGCAAGACAATGATAGTTATTTGATGAAATATCTAGAGCTGGTAGATCTGCATAGAGTTCTTATTTTTTAGAACGAAGATAGGTCATTTCAATTGAGCGACCTCCTAGAGTTGTTGCATCAATACATTGAAGAAAAGAAGCAGCAAGCATTCCAAGTGAAAGATATCACTCATTTCAAATTGGATAAGCTCGTGGAGGAGCCAAACACTATAAAATTATTCTTCGTGGAATATGCCTATAAGTTAGGCCTAATATAGGACTGAAACACGAATAAGTTGACTTTATAAAGTCAATCAATGCAAATGCAATTTTTAATTATTTTTTTGAATTGCAATCGATATATAAAAGGGTAAAGGGGTATGTGAGAAGCCAAGAAGGATGATGACAAGACACTTTTGTAGCTCCTCCTTGCATCCATCTCCTATATATATTTGTATTCAGCGAATTGAAAAGGACTTTTTTTAGAAAGAGAAACTTGAGAGGAGGATTGTTTAATTCAAGTTCCTAGCTTCCATTAGGTGAATATAATACAATCATGCAGATTTGTGAGGAAGAAGTGTGTAATTCATTTGACGCTTACCTTCATGGTTGATATGTGAGTATTTGCTTGTGAATACGTATTCGTTAAATTTGTATTTCCCATTATGTTTGCCTAACACATATTAGGTTAGTGAATGTACAATTCTAGATATGTTAGTTTGTGTAAATACAATAAATTCAAGACTATAAAAGAATAGAAAATGTGTAGTATGATTTCTAATTCTATTGCTTGAGCTTTTATTTCATTTTTGTTTTTTTAATTCTATGAATTTGTTTACACACACAAACATCGATTTGGGCATCTTCCTCTCATGAGCCATGTGAAAGTTGACTCTGGACATTCATCAATATCAAAGGTACTATATCTTGTTTATGAAACCACAAATTTATAATGAAGATAATGCTGATGATAATTGTCCATTAAAACAAAATTTGATCTATTAAATTTTAAGAAAATTGATAAAAATTTAATTGATTTGTCTTAAAATTTTGATTTTTAATTTTTCATTATCAACTATTTTGAAATGGGGTTGTCTAACTCTTCTAAGAAATGGTTTGACATAAATCTACATGAAATAACTATTTTTTGTTGTTTAAAATCCATTTCTGAATGCAGAAATGGATTCAGCATGCTGAAAAACCACTCAAATCTGTGGATCTAACAATTGCTGGCCAGATTTCATACAAAAATCCCCAAAAAAATATAACCGAAAAAAAATCATTTAATAAAAGTTTAAACTACCACTTTTAAAATTAGATTTTATCAATTTCAAAATACTCTATGTCACTAAATATAAACACCACCGCGACATTTTATTTTAATTTAAAAACCTCATATGATTTGCCTAAACCCAAAAATAGGAAATAATAAGTTAAATATTGGTGTAAGAGGAACTTTATGAGAGAACACTAATCACATGTTAATTCCTGAAAAACATGAATATTAACATTAATTATGTGATTATTGAAAAACACTGGTCTCTTTTAAAGTGATCATTAAAATTTTGTAAGTACAACGTACGTGTTTGTTTGTTCCACTAAAAGCACGTGAATACATGGGTAGCATAAAGTGATTCTTTGAGCAAAATTATATATAACAACCTATATATTTTGCTTATAATTTTAATTCCTTTACTATACATTTAAGCTGAATTTAAGATAAGTGTCTCAAGTACATAAGCATCATGAATTTAAGATAAGTATCGCAAGTACATAAGCATCACGAATGGCCACATGCTTAACCCATCTGGATAAGAGCATCATTGCAAGTAGATAAGCACTATAAATGGTCACATAATTAATCCATGTGGATAATGTTTATAGGTTTAATTTTTAAATTTTTTAAATGGTCACATGATTAATCCCATTAGAATCTATGACAATTTATCTATTGTCCCCTTGATGTAAGTGTGATGTGGTTTAAATTGCAATGGTGAATAGTAGGTTGTGAGCTAAACAATAGACAAGTGAGATGTAGGACAAACACAAGAGTTAAGAAACAATAATTAAGTAGTGAAAATCATAAATACAATCAAATTATGAATTTAATCATAAAAATAACATTTGAAATGCAAAGAAATTGGGAGTAGCAATAATACTCATACTATTGTCCACTTGAAAAATAAAAAAACATGAAGTATCACCTTGATGAGAGTGAATGGAAGTAAGTGGGCTTCCAAGTTCTTCTTGGGATGGGTCCTTGTCCTCCTTGAATGCTCTCTCTAACTCTAATACATGAAGAAACCTTGTATTTTTTAAGGAAGAGCACAAGCCAGCATGAGGGTAAGGGATGGTAAAAATGAAAGAGAGAGAACTATGGTCTCCAAGTTCATTTCTCCAACATAACCTTGCAATGTTTTCCTTCTTTTGTTGCAATGTAGCCCCATGGCTTGATTTTATAGAAAAAAAATTGAGCTTCAATGGTGAATCAACTCCCATTTGAATACTCCTCATTCACTAGTGGGATGTGTTGTGCTTGATAAGACCTCTTGGGAGGCCAAAGGACCAAGAATTCATGAGATGGGAGCACAAACCAATTTTGTACACCACCCTAGCACAGTGCAATGAGAAACTGTCATTAATGTGTCATGAAAGTAGTTGAGTTCCCCATTTACAGGTGTTATGCATATCACGAAGGATTTTATGTGCAATTCAAGCAACAAATGGACGAACAGTTACACAATCAAAGAAGTGATCAATTGAAGGTTTGACCTTGCTTAGTAAGGTGTCAACTAGCCATGAAGTAATGTGATGTGTTGCATTATGTTAGTTAATGTGAACTGGTGATGTCTTCTAGTACAGTCAAATGAATGATGCAAGGGAATGAAATTGAGGTGATAATAGTATAGTAGGGGTATCTTTCTTCCTTTCCTAATCTCTTCTTCTTATCATCTTGTATGAATATTTTTGTTTTTTATGACAACTTTATTAAGTTCTTTGTCATGATAATCATTTCTCTTTAAACTCTTTGACAAATGATCCAACTCTTTATCCAAATTTTCCTCGTATGAGAACCTATTAGCAGAAGTTACTAGGGTCTTGATTGTGCGAAGTTTTTGCATCGGGAAGTGATGACATTTTGCATGAAGATACCTATAAGTATGTGTTTTGTTTATGTGCACCTAATGCACCTATCTTCGTCCTTCATTTTTATGGAAAGAGCATCTAAAAAATGGGATTCTCTTATTATTTTACATTTCCATCATGAACTTAATGTCTCGCTTTGGTTATTAAAATGATTAAAAATCCCATCTAGGATTTCCATTCTATGAGGCCAAAGCACAATGGTATTGTTAGGGACTTAACCCGCACATAGGTAGAACAATATATTCGTATGTAATAAAGGTCAATATTAATAATGAAATACAAGTGGTACTTAAGCGCACATCTGTTGGCCACCCTTGTAACCCTTGTTGGTATCTCTTCAAGTGGTAGTGCATCAGACAACACCTGTGTACGGATCGACCTAGATTACCTGAAGCCCTCTTTAGATAAACTGATCGGTCGCCTGACTGCTATAGTTCCACCGAGAACAACACTCGGGAAGATACTCTCTAGTAACTGGGTAGTCGGGTAGTACGGCTAAGGGCACGGTCTAGCCTCCTTAGTTAGTGACCTGAGATATTGGGTCAAGTACTACTGCTGGACCCCACACGTATATCAAAGAGCTATAGCACAGGGCAAACCCTTGTCTGTAGAACCCTTGAATACCTAACCCTTGGGGACAAAAACATAAAAAAATTAAAACAGACAAGATCTATTGTCGCATAACTGTGTTTGGGTTGCCAAATCACTACACATTTCTTCCTGGTTAAGCATTTGGGCATTTCATCACTGCAGTATTCTTCAGACTGGAGTATAACTCCGCAGCTGTATAAAAAAAAATCTGGAAATTTTTGCACCATTATTTGAGACATATTCCATTGGATTAATCTCTTCACCCTTATCACATTCATACATATAATTTTTTAGCAAAATTTTTGACCCCACCCGCCCCATTTTGGTTCCCTTGTCATCATGGCCCATACCCATAGCCAGGACTTGGAAGCTCACTTCAATACCTTGCAATCTAATTTCATAGAGACCCAACAAGAAGTGAAACAACTCAGTGCCAATGTTGTTGCCATCAATACAACCATGCAGTCCTCAATCGAGGAACTCAAACACGACATGACTACCTAGCTTGAATCTGACGTTTTGATGATTTGCACCAAGCTGCATATCCCTACAGATAGCCCTTTATCTAACCCACCTCCACATGCTGAAGCTGAAAATTCCCCTCATTCCCATAACTTTTAGCACCATGAATTTCAACCTGACCTACGCCTTCCGTGGGTGGATGTGACCAAATTTGATGGCTCAGATCCCACTGGTTGGGTAACCCAAATGGAACATTATTTCTCTTTACACAGAATTACAAATGACTTGGACAAAATCCGGTATGGTGTTCTCCATCTAGATCAAGAACGTTGGCAATGGTGGCAATGGAGAAAAACTGTTCTTTAAGGATATATTGTTTGGACACACTTTGTGGCAGAGCTTTATGAATGCTTTGACACTGACACCAACCATTTAGGCCGTTTGACAAAGATGAAACAATCTGGAACAGTGGAAGACTTTATAGCTACTTTTGAGCACCTGGCTTTTCGAACAGAGGGCATGTTTGATGCCTTTTTCCGAGAATGTTTTATCAGTGGCCTCAAGGATGAGATTCGGGCCCACGTCCTCATGGCTCGGCCTCAGAGTTGGGTGGAGGCTACTAAAAGAGATAAAGAAGCACAACATGTTGTATCTTCTCAAAACCAGAAACCCTCCTTTATCCCTCGCACTAAACCAGTAAATCCCACTACTCCCTCTGCTCCACTAAAGATCCAAAAATTGAATAGGGCTGAAATGGTTGAACGCCAACTCAAAGGTCTTTGTTATAATTGTGATGACAAATATTTTCCAGGCCACAAGTGTAAGGAACAAAATCTTTTTATGGCCATCTCAGAGGATATTTCGAAAGAGGATGTTGAAACTCCCCTTGTGTCTGAGTCACATGAAACCACTAACATAACCCCTCCCTCAGACCCTCCTGAAGTAGAACCGGTCATTTCCCTAAATGCTCTCACTGGCTTCTCTACTCCCCAAACCCTCAAACTAATCGGTTACATCAAGCATAGGAAGGTCATCATTCTGGTTGATAGTGGAAGCACCCATAATTTTATTCATTGCCGCATTGCCCAATAAACTCATTGCTATATCCATGTAGTCAATAATTTCCAAATCATGATTGCCAATGGTGGCTCCATGAAATGTGGAGGGCGTTGTGAAAATGTGCGTCTCCAAATTGGTGACTACCACCTGAAATCTCATATGTTTTCTATCAACATGGGCGGTTGTGACATTGTGTTGGGTGCAGACTAGCTAAGGAATTTGGGTCCCATTCTCATGGATTTTAAGGAATTAACCATGCAATTCGACCAGGATGGCCAACAATATAAGTTCCAAGGCATCACCGTCAGTTCACCTGAGATCATTAGTTCCCATCGCATGGAAAAGCTGCTCAAAAAAGGTCATTCTCGCGTTATTGCAAAAATCCATGCCATACAAGCAAAAGAGACACCCTCGGTGCAGCGAGACCTCCAATCCATCCTTTCTAAACATCAAGTGGTCGTTTCCACTCCCTAGGGACTCCCTCCTTCCCGTGGTGTTCATGATCATTCCATTCCCCTTGTACCAGGAAGCCTTCCTCCCAATATCTGTCTGTATTGTCACCCCTTTTCCCAAAAAAATGAAATTGAGAAAATGGTTCAGGAACTCTTTAACGCAGGTGTTATCCTCCCTAGTACGAGCCCCTACTCTTCTCCTGTGGTCATGGTCCTGAAGAAAGAAGTTTCTTGGTGAATGTGTCTTGACTTCCGTGCCCTCAACAAACTTACCATTAAAGACAAATTTCCCGTTCTTGTCATTGATGACCTCTTGGATGAATTGAGTGGTGCCTAGTTCTTTACTAAACTTGAGGGCCACTATGAGTTTTTGTTCATGCCCTTTGGCTTGTGTAATTCCCCCTCCACCTTCTAAAGCCTCATGAATCATGTCTTCCGTCCTTTTCTCCGTCATTTTGTCTTAGTTTTCTTTGATGATATCCTCATCTATAGCAAAACCTGGACATACCATCTTGCTCATGTGGATCGAGTTCTCCATCTACTCTCTCAGCACCAACTTTTCCTGAAACAGTCTAAATGTGCTTTTGGTGCCTCAGAAGTCGAGTACTTGGGTCATCTGGTTGGCAAGGATGGCGTCAGGGTAGATCCTAAAAATATTGAAGCTATGCAAGACTTGCCTCATCCAAAGACTCTCAAAAGCTTGCATGGATTTATGGGCTTAACAGGTTATTATCGCAAGTTTGTTAAGAATTATGGAAAGATTGCAGCACCTCTCACTGCACTCCTAAAAAGGAACTCTTTCACTTGGACTCCAACAGCTGCTCAAGCTTTTGAAACCTTGAAGGTGGCCATGTGCACCACTCTAGTCCTAGCCCTTCCTGATTTCACAAAGACCTTTGTCTTGGAATGTGATGCTTCAGGGAAAGGAATTGGTGTTGTCTTGATGCAAGAGGGTTAGCCTTTGGCCTTTACCAACAAGCAATTGTCTGAATGAAATATGGGCAAATCAATCTATGAAAAGGAAATGTTGCCTATTCTGCATGTCATTGATTTGTGGTGCCCTTATCTATTGGGGAAACGCTTCCAAATTAAGACAGACCATCAAAGCCTCAAGTATTTTTTGGAACAACACATTTCCTCCCCGGAGAAACAAAAATGGGTGACTAAGCTCTTTGGATATGATTATGAGATCATTTACAAGAAAGACAAAGATAATGTGGTTGCGGATGCACTTTCCCAAAAATATGAAGATGAAGGATCCCTTTTTTCTCTTTCCTTCATTGTACCAGATTGGCTCCAAGCCGTTCGCCAGGAATGGCTACACGATCCCAAAAGTTCGCATTTGATCCAACAATTGCAGTTCAATGCTCCAGCTTCCCCAGGGTACTCTTGGCTCCATGATGAGCTTCGATACAAAGGTCGTTTGTATTTACGTAAACAATCAAAAATTAAATCCACGGTACTTTCTGAGCTTCATGCTACACCCACAGCTGGGCGCTCCGGGTTTACCAAAACCTATGACAGGGTCAAACGTTATTTTTTCTGTGATGGTATGAAACAAGATGTTCGTAATTTTTTCACTGAATGTGATGTGTGTCAACGCAACAAGGGAGAAACAATCAAATCTCCGGGAACACTATAATTGCTTCTAATTCCACCTGCTATTTGGAGGGATATCTCTATGGATTTTATTACAGGCTTACCCAAATTGAGAAATAAATCAGTCATCATGGTGGTTGTTGATCACCTTTCCAAGTATGCTCATTTTTGTGCTCTTCAACACCCATTTACAACATCCACGGTGGCTCAACTTTTCATGGATCAGGTCTTCAAGCTTCATGGCATGCCACATTCTATTGTTTCTGATCGCGACCCAACTTTCACCAACAATTTTTGGCAAGAATTGTTCAAGCTACAAGGAACCCAATTGCATCTCAACACAAATTATCATCCCCAGACTGATGATCATACTGAAGTTGTCAACAAGTGTTTGGAAACATATTTAAGGTGTTTTGCCCCAAAAAAGAAAAATCAGTGGGCTCAATGATTACCCCTAGCTGAATGGTGGTACAACACTTCATACCATACAGCTACACTCATGACTCCTTTTGAAGCAGTATATGGAAAAACTCCACCTTCAGTTCTCTCATAATTATCTGGTGTCTCGAAGGTCCAAGTAGTTGACCAAACGCTTATAGTTCAAGAGGTTATTCTCCGTACCCTCAAAGAGAATTTGGTCATGGCACAGAATCGCATGAAGCAACAAGCTGATCAAGGTTGCTTTGAACATCAATTTGCAGAAGAGGATCAGGTGTTTCTTCGACTGCAACCTTACAAGAAAAATTCCCTCAAGGCCAAGCATTGTTAGAAGCTAGCGCTTAAATTTTATGGTCCTTATACCGTTCTCAAGCGTATGGGACAGGTGGCCTATCAGTTAGCTTTGCCTAGTCATTCTAAGATACATCCTGTTTTTCATGTTTAATGCTTAAAGAAGGTGATTGGAACTAAGTGCCAAATTCAAACCAACCTTCCCGAGTTAGACGAAGAAGGATCCATTTGGCTACAACCACAAGCAGTTTTGGACCAGCGTGAGCGTCGCCTCTGTCAGAGAACCATCAAGGAAGTGTTAGTCCAGTGGAAAGATACAACTCCAGCAGATGCCACTTGGGAACCAACTACCATTCTGCATCAATTTCCACATCTCAAGCCTTGAGGACAAGGCTATTTTTAAGGTGAAGGACATGTTAGGGACCTAACCCGCACATAGGTAGAATAATATATTCAGAGGTAATAAAGGTCAATATTAATAAGGCCTTGCAATAAAGTAGAATAAGGCGAATGTAAGAAGATCTAATAGAAGCTTATGCTTCTAGAAGGATCTTCCTCTAGATAGTTCTTTGGATAGACATATTTAGTATAAATAGGAGTCGAGGGTATGCAAACCCTAGCTTGGATATTATTGTAATAGAGATATACTCGACTGGAGGTTGCCCCATCGAAGAGGCCCGTGAACATTGCTCTCAAAATCAAAGTGATATTTCTGGTGTTATTTTGATATCATTTCAGTATTATTGTAGTGTTGTTCTGGTTATATTGTTGTTTATCTGCCATTTCTAGCATTATATTTCTGTTCTTCATACTTTTTATATCTGGAATATTACAGGTATTGGCTACATATCACTTCCACCTTATAAGTTTTAGTGGAAAGTAATATATTGTGCATTTATTAAACATGTACAAATTGGTAACAACTAGTGAAAAAGAAGTGTTCATCTCAATGCCTTTAATATATTCATAAATAAATGTGAGAAAATTAAAGTAAATAAATTTTAAACACACCTTAACTAAGTAGATAGTTTCTTCATCTATAATATCATTTATGACTTTTAATGATATTATCCATTAAAAAAATGGAACCACATCAAAACTAACCAAAATATCTTTCTCTTCAACGTTTTTATCCTTAATTCATTTATCCAACTAGTTGAGTCTTGTACTAAAGAGTTTACATGTCTCACAAACAATTTTGACATAATCAATACCTAGTAACTCATGGTATCAAAATCTCAAATGAGAAATAGTGGAATGAAAAGATAAAGCATTGCAAAGAGATATCAAAATCTCAAATGAGAAATAGTGGAATGAAAAGATAAAGTAATTCGTACTTTTTGATTCGTATATTGATTGGGTTCTAAATATAACGAAGCAATTCGTACCTTTTGTGTATGTGGCACATTATGTAGATCAAAGACTTGCTCCATCTGAAGTATCCATGTGATTGGGTCCTTGCCATCAAACTTCCTCATATCGATCTTAGGAACGTGGTTGGTCTTC
>JASDQU010437545.1:8666-33071 GCA_032191745.1 Picea mariana | reverse complement strand
TCTTCCTTTAGGCTCATACAATTGCTTAATTGGGATGGACTAGTTGGACCAGCACCATGCCCTTCCAGATTGTCGTAACAAGAGGTTTACATGCCTGAACGAAGAGGGAAATCAGGTAACAGTCCAAGGAATTCCCAGAGCCGTGGTTGTTAGGGAAATCTCATCCATGCAGCTGAAGAAATGTTACCATAAAGGCTGTCAATTATTTGCAGCTCGCGTGGAAGAAGCATCCCGAGATGTAGTCTGGAATCTGGAAGATCACGAGGTACTCAAAGAGTTCAAGGACATATTTTAGGAGGTACCTGGACTACCTCCGAAGAGGGACATCAATTTTTCTATAAATTTGATTCCTGGAGCAGCTCCAATTTCAAAGGCTCCTTATAGAATGAGTACGCCAAAGCTGAAAGAGTTGCAATTGCAGCTCGAAGAGATACTAAAGAAGGGATACATTCACCCCAGTGTGTCACCTTGGGGAGCCCCAGTCCTATTCGTGAAGAAGAAAGATGGGATGTTGAGGCTGTGCATTGATTTCCGGTAGTTGAATAAGGTAACTGTCAAGAACAAGTATCCTCTGCCAAGGATCGATGATCTTTTTTATTAGTTGAAGGATGCAAAAATATTTTCAAAAATAGATCTTAGATCTGGATATCACCGAGTGAGAATAAATGATGAGGACATTAGCAAGACTTCCTTTAGAACAAGGTACGGTCATTATGAATTCACAGTTGTGCCATTTGGACTGACAAATCCACCTATTGTTTTCATGTGCTTAATGAATGGAGTGTTTAGAGATTATTTGGACAAGTTTGTCATAGTCTTCCTGGACGATATCTTGGTTTATTCCAAGACAGAGGAAGAACATGAGCAACACCTGAGAATAATGCTGCAGGTGTTGAGAGAACACCAGCTGTACGCAAATATGAGGAAGTGCTCATTTTATCAAAGGCAGATTCATTACTTGGGGCACATTATATCAAAGGAAGGGATCATTGTGGATCCTTAAAGGTTGAGGCCATTCGAGAATGGTCAGCACCAAGGAATGTGGCGGAAGTTAGATCTTTTATGGGTCTGGCAGGCTACTATAGAAGGTTTATAGCCAGATTCTCAAGGATAGCTCATTCTATCACTTCCTTGCAAAGGAAGGAGAAGAAGTTCCAGTGGATTGAAGAATGAGAGAGCAGCTTCCAATGATTGAAGCAGTTGCTAACCAGCGCTCCAATCCTGAAGATTGTAGATCCAAATAAGGATTACGTAGTGTACACCAATGCGTGTAAGGATGGGCTAGGAGGAGTTCTTAGCCAAGAGGGATTTGTAATTTTTATGAGTCCCAAAAGCTGAAAGAGCATGAAAGGAATTATGCCACTCATGATTTAGAGCTAGTAGCAATCATCCATGCCTTGAGGAAATGGAGACATTACCTCATGGACAAAAGATTCGAGTTGAGAACAGACCATAACTGTCTGAAGTATTTATTTGATCAGCCGACTTTAAATGCCAGGCAAATCAGATGGCTGGAGTTTCTGTGCGAATATGACTTTGATATCAAGTATATCAAAGGCAAAGAAAATAAGGTGGCTGATGCACTCAACAGAAAAGTGCATGAACTACATGCTACAACCATTAGCATGTACAGGACTGAGATTAAAGACAGAATTTTGGAAGCTGCAAATGTTGATTTGCAGTACAAAGGTTTAGGATCAAAGCTATAGCAATGTGAGAGACCACAAACCAAGGAAAGTTACACCTTGGGAACTGATGGCTTACTTATGTATAAAAACAGAGTGTATGTATCCAATGTCCAAGAATTAAAGCTGACAATTCTAAAAGAAATGCATAACGTGGCTTATGCTCGACATCCTGGATATCAAAAGACTGTGGCAGTAGTCAAAAGCCATTATTTTTGGCCAAGTATGAAGAAAGAAATCGTTGAATACATCGCCAGATGTATGAAGTGCCAGAAGGTTAAGGCTGAGCATAGGCATCTAGCAGGGTTGCTGTAGCCTTTACTCATTCCTGAATGGAAATGGGACGTGGTAACAATGGATTTTATCACCAGACTACGTAGAACAGGCAAGCAACATGATTCAATCATGGTGGTGGTGGACAAGCTTACTAAAATTGCCCATTTTATTCCACTGAAAACCACCCACAGGGCAGCTGATGTTGTTGATATCTTTTTAAAAGAAGTTGCACGCTTGCACGGAATTCCTAAGACAATTGTGTCTGATAGGGACCCAAAATTCACCTCAAATTTCTGGAAAGGACTGTTCAAGGGATTTAGAATGAATCTAAACTTTAGTACAACGTATCATCCTGAGTCTGATGGTCAGACAGAAAGGGTGAACAGAGTAATAGAAGACATACTGAGAATGTACGTGATGGATAAACCATCAAGGTGGGAAGACTACCTGAATTTAGTAGAATTCGCCTACAATAATGGGTATCATACATTGTTGAAGATGAGCCCATTCGAAGCACTTTATGGAAGAAAGTGCAACACACCGGTAAGCTAGGATAATCCAGCTAATAGAGCAGTGATTGGGCTTGAGCTGCTCAAGGAGATGGAAGACCAAATGATAAGGATTAAATGGAATCTGAAAGCTCCCCAAGATAGGCAGAAAATTTATGCTGACAGTAACAGAACCCATAGATAATTCAAGGGGGGTGACCATGTTTTCCTGAAAGTGAAGACTGACAGGAGTTCCCTGAAGTTGGGAAGTTGCACCAAATTGGCAGCAAGATTTTGTGGGCCATTTGAAATCCTGGAAAGGATTCGCCCAGTTGCATACATGCTTGCATTACCTGCATCTATGATTGTACATAATGTGTTTCATGTTTCACTGGTTAAGAAATATGTACCTGATGTTAATCATGTTATCGATTGGAATGTGATTCAGGTGGAACCAGAGGGTGTCCTGCAAGTGCATCCTGTGCGCATATTGGACAGGAAAAGCAAACAGCTTCGGAATCGAGCTATAGAGCTTGTAAAGGTCCAGTGGACCTGGTACGGTCCTGAGGATGCGACATGGGAGCATGCAGATGCTATGTGAGAAGAGTACCCACATATTTTTGAAAATTTTGAAAGGCTTGCAGAGACAGTGTAAGTTGCACTGAGGACAGTGCAGAAATAAGGGGAGGGGGATTGTAGTGTCCCCAAGGCCAAGCCCTGTCAAAAATCATGTTCTAAACGGAATTGTAATTATGTTTTATAGGCTGGTGAGCCAAGTTTTTATAAGCTGGTGGCTTATGTGTTTGTTAGGCCAGGGAGCCTAAGTGTTGAAGGCCAGGAGCCTGTTGCTGTATATGTAATCATGCAAAACAATTAATAAAAATTTGTAAACACCGCTAGGTGCAGACCGACCACGATGAATGAGTGAAGGGGCGCTGAGATTCCAAAGAGAAGGCAAGGGATTAGGGGTTGGAAGGTGGGAAAAGGGGCTAAGTGTTAAGCCTAGGGGGCTTCAGCCTTGGGAATAATATTTTAATACTATTCCAAAAAGGCATGAGCATTTCATGTTTTGTTCTAAGTTCCTAACCATGAGGAAGGAATGCGTGTTGGTGGAATGCATGTAGTTCCCAAGGTGACAAGTGTCAACCCTGGTGCATGCGAATAAAACGGCCAGGGTGAGCTGTGAGAGGGGCCCCAACTCTCATTCGATCAGATGGCATGAGCGTGTATGGGCTCTAAGCAGTACGACAGACCTGAGTTCTGCAGAGAACCTTTGTGCGTCTTTGTGATCCAAAAATCATGTGTCTGGCTCTGAGAAAACCCATGTATACCTTCGTATTGAACCAGAAGCCTGTGATTGATTCCGAAAGAGTTGGATTCACCTCTGTTCTGAACCGAAAAGCCTGTGTGGTGTCTGGGAATCCGTGTGCATCCTCTATCCGAAATGGAACTTGTGCATGAAGCCTTTGTCTCGAAGCCGTGACCGTGAGACCATTTTGCCATTTCTGAACCCGTTTTGAGGAAGTCGGTGTCTGTATTTCCATGGGTAATTGCAGCTGCGCAGTGCGGGACTGCGTATGGCTTGTGGCCAGTTGTGAAACACTCTCTCCAGGTGAGAGGGGTGTTTGAGGTTGGATGAACAGGTGGTTTGGCCTATGAGCGCCTCACTCTAGGTGAGAGAGTGCGCAGAGGAAGAAGAGGACTCTTGGAATGAACCCTGTAGCTTCCACAGAGCCCGGAGACTTCTGGGCTGGTCTGTTGTTGTAACCCAAGGCAAGGTAGGTTAGCAGCTGAAGGACTGTCCAGGTGACAGAGAAGGTGTATACTCCTGGGGTGGAACAGGCATGTGGGGAATGAGGGTCTGTGGGCAGTGAGCGTGAGTGGTTCTTGGAAGAGAATTCCTTCCTCGTGACTGTGTGTTTTCCCTGTAACCTCAACCTAGTCTAGGATTCCTTGCCTTGGGGTGGAGCTTAGTCCCAGCTCGGGGTTGACCTACTGCTGAGCTGATGAGTAGTGTGGTCTAAGGCTGGGAGGTTCGTGGAAGGCCTGCACCTGGTTGGTGGAATTACCTCAGTTTCAAGATAAGTATCAACTTATGTTAAATGTTATGTTTTGCATGCCTGTGGTGCTTATATTTTATCATGTATTCTATTGTGCAGATGAATTATGGTTAGTGCCATTCTTAAAATTATGATAGCAATAAGACTTACTCTAAGTTTAAATGTGTTTCATTTTCTTAAATGCATGTTGTTTTATAATCCAAAGTGGGTGTTATATTTCCATGAAGTTTGTTAACCGAAAAAGTGGTGTTGCAAGTTCTAAACCCTCAATTAAGTCTGACTACCTCTTACGTTCAAAAGTGAAGAAGGGTCCAAGAGATGTTTGTGTTGGGGTTCTTGCTATGGATAAAGGTTTTGGTGTACACGTTCGTAGGAAATATTTGATTTCCTTGGCTCAAATTCAAGTTGTAAAAGATATTAGAAGCAGGAACAGATCAACTATAGTTTGGTCCCTTAGAGTCGGGAAAGCCCAAGCTAGGGTTGCCAAATGATTGTGCTCTCCTTAAATGCTTGTGGGGTTGGGGGAACCCCTAAAATTCGTGCCTTTAAAAGGATCATCCAGTCATGCAAGCCGGAATTTATCATGATACAAGAGATGATGACGAACATTTTTCCCATCAAATTTCAACCTTGGTGGAAAAGCTAAATTCGTAATACATTTCACAAATTTCTAGGAATTTTGACTTCCTAAGTTCTTTAGTTTGTTATATTTTTTCCCAAGCTTAAAATTAAATAATACTCTTGTCCTCAAGATTCGATCAAGAGCACCCAGAAAGGTTCAAGGTCCTTTATTTTCTTTTGTTTTCTTATCTATATAAAAACTCCTAACAACATGTTTTGATCAATCTTTGTGTGGAAGTTTTAAGCGAGTATAATGTACGTTAAAGACATCATGAGTGTAGATATTATTCATTCTTTTTTTTCTTTCATAACATGAATATGGATGACTAAGATTTTTTTTCTAAAATTTAGCCTAAGAAACCTAAATTTGAAAGCTAACAAATTTAAGCATGTAGTGAATTTTATTGTAAAATTTGAATACAAGTAAAATGGTTCAAAATCCATGAGCAATCTATATACCTAACATCGTTGTTGTAATTATAAGCTAAATTGAGGTTGAAACAATGTGATATTCTTTCTCTAGCTCCAAGGTGAAAGAAGTGGACATGGTTGTGTATTACTCATTGAATTTTTTGTGTCGAAAGACACTTTACATTTCAATATGGGAGAGATGTTCATGTAACATAATGCATTAAAATAATAGTAAATATTTCACAAAATAATAAGTCACATAAGTCACGATTAATTATTATATATTTACTTAAAAATTATAATTGCATTGAGCCATATAGCACAACGCGTTCAAATGACATTTTATGTTGCTTAACATTAAACTATAGTATGCTTATTGAACCAGTCAGCTCATCTATATATGTTGGTATGCTCATTGAACCAACCGAGATGTAGATGCTCTTTGAACCGAACAACACTATGAGTCATCAAGGAGATGCTTCTACTTGACAATTATATGTTATTTTTTACTCACTGGACCGACTCCTCCCTTTATTACTTAAGCGATCTACTTCTATTGTTGTATTTATCAGGGTAGAGCCTAATGTATAACTATAGTCATGTTATGAGAAAAAAGGATACACCTTACCATTAAAGGAAGCTTTATATAGTTAGAGCCATAAATACCCAAGAAGCATTAGATAGTTAGGGCCATATATGTTTATCCTCCTACAATCGGGCTCCTCTCTCTCCCTTATCGGTTGCAAGGATTGAGAGATTATACAAGAAAGAGTGGCATGCTTTACCCATCATTTAAGAAAACTCATCCTTGAAGAAATATCAATACTCGCCTAAGACAAACCATGCTTTAAGCTCTCTATACCCGCCTAGGTGCTCTACATCCCAGTAGGGGAGATGTTGAGGCCTAAAGTATTGGGGAGACGTTTAGGCATTAGAAGTCATTGGTTCCAAACCCTCAACTTACCTTGTGTGTCACGTGAGGGGCCACGTTGGCATGCCTGGAGGTTATACTAACAACAGTCAGATAACATGACCATGTGTCACACGAGTACATGCCCGACTAGTTGTTGATTCTGCTAGTCACAAAAAAAAATCATTTAAACATAAAGGAAAGAACCAACTACAAGGAAACATAGAGAATGGAATCCTAGCGAAGCTCTGCCATGAAAGTGTACTTTTATTCCTCATATCTTCAATGGAGGCTATACGTGGTTGCATGAGCATGAAACTAAGGAAATTAGGGATTGGGAGGTGAGTTGGGGAGCGAGTTGATGTTGGTCCTTTGGAGAAGGGTAGTTAAAGGCCTTTGGATCTGAGGTCTAATCATGATGGTGCTCAGAAAGTGGTATCCAAGTGGATCTAGGCGAGGGTACAGTCTTGTCATCATAATTTTGATTAATTGAAATGTGCAACAACTGAATGAAAGATGATGTTGTGGATTTTGATGTGGAGGTATTGGGTATGATAGATATCTTCCCCTACAATGAGTATTTCATTCGGATGAAAAAGATTAAGAGGGAAACATACTTGTTAGACCTAGGCTCGTCAAATCTTCCAACAATGCACGATCCAGAGGCAACTTTTCCAAGGTTGATATTACATTCAAGATGGGTAGGTGGGTGTGTTTTGAGGGACACTTTGGAAAGCAGTTCACATGATCTAGGTTTTCCTTTGGGATCGGGGGGTTTACATGTTGGTTCACATTCATCACCTTTGCATGAAAATCTCTCTCATCGGAGGAGGAGTCGAAGCCTAGTTACATTACGTACTATATCTCTATGAAGGAGAGGGGTACATCCACAGTGCAAAAATTCAAAAAGTTGAAGTGTTGAAAGGTGAGGAAGGACAGGCGAAAAATGGTGGTGGGAGATGATGTTGAGATTGGGACTATCTCGAATTTTTTGGGAAGGATGGAAACGGGGTAGTTCTATGAGAATATCATCTCCCCGAACGTTGTGTGTAACTAGGGGGGTCCATACCTGGCCCCCCGTGGGACCCCCCTAGGAAGCGCCCGACGCACACAACACAAACAACACTACTACGAGGGATCGTCAAATGCAGTTGTTGAATCTAACACGCCCACACACACATGCAAATAATATAACACATACCCAACATGTAATATGGACAGATTTCAGGAGCAATTGTAGACCCAACAAATTGTAATAGAGGAGTTTTTGAATTCAAATGCACAGTTAGCCCATCAAATACAAGAGTAGGAGGTCAAAAAGAACAAAGATCTAGCTATGGTTCTTCGAGCAGTTAATCGACATTCAAATCAACTTCAGTCCCTTCATCGTCATGTGCAGAGGCAAACCCCAGAAACTCAAGCCTTACAATGACCAACAACATCTGAGGAATTGATGGCATCATGTGAGGTTCTTCAACCAACTCTGCATCAGCGTATTCGTGATCTTGTGGAAGTAGCCTCGAGAGAGGTGGATACAGTCTTAAAACTTCATTAGTAAAGTATTGGGGAGACGTTCAGGCATTAGAAGTCATTGGTTCCAAACCCTCAACTTACCTTGTGTGTCACGTGAGGGGCCACGTTGGCATGCTTGGAGGTTATACTGACAACAGTCAGATAACATGACCATGTGTCACGCGAGTACATGCCCGACTAGTTGTTGATTCTGCTAGTCACAAAAAAAAATCATTTAAACATAAAGGAAAGAACCAACTACAAGGAAACATAGAGAATGGAATCCTAGCGAAGCTCTGCCATGAAAGTGTACTTTTCTTCCTCATATCTTCAATGGAGGCTATACGTGGTTGCATGAGCATGAAACTAAGGAAATTAGGGATTGGGAGGTGAGTTGGGGAGCGAGTTGATGTTGGTCCTTTGGAGAAGGGTAGTTAAAGGCCTTTGGATCCGAGGTCTAATCATGATGGTGCTAAAAAATCTTTTACACCTCTCTAAGCTAGATCATAAGAAATTTTAGAGGTAAATTATAACTCATAAAACTAAGGAAAACAATATTATTCCTTTAAAAGACCATAATTCTCACCTTAAAAAGCTTTATGAATCCCATGATGTCATGGACAACATTCAAACCCTTACTACAAAGGAAGAAGTTTTTTCTTTAGAAGACATAGATTTTTGGGTTAAGGGGATTGCAAAATAGAAAGCTAAGGACACCAATGGATTCCAAGCATAAATCCTAAAAAATAGAGGGCCTATCCTCATCCCTTACATTCACAATCTCTTCAATTTAGAAATAAAGCTTGGTTTCACTAAACCTTGGGCTCAAAGTTGTGGATGTTTTGGTAGTTGCGGGAGGTATTTTCCTCCTAGACAACCTTTCTTAGAAGAGGAGAAGATTATAGAAGTCCAAGAATACCATCGAACATATGGAAGAACACCCCGAAAAACAGGTCGACTCACAAGAAAAGAATAAAGGGAAATTAGAATCTCCAGAGAAGAAGTCGGCCCACCTAAAGTGACTTGAAGACTATAAATAAAGAGGACACCTTGGTCATTTGGATAAACACTCACTCACTCTCTCACTGAAGAAGGACATGCAAGTTTGAGGAGAGGAAGAAGACATTGCACTATGACATTTGAGGTTCTTGGTTAGTCTTAGTAGTGGTTTTCTCTTGTGAGCTATCTCTAGGAAGAAGTGCGCTATTGTTATCTGGTGTTGCTACTATAGTTGCTAGAACGAGTTTTTGCGCTAGCCTAGTGCTAGGGTTTCTTCATTATTTGTTGCTCTTAAGAGTTGGTTTATGGTTGGATTTTCTTGGACGGAATCTATCTAAGAAAGGTTGGCTGGGTTTTTCCCCCATTTGGGGTTTTCCTAGGATAAATTCTTATGTTCTTTTGTTCTTGTTTATGTTGCTTATTTTCTAGTATATGATATGACTATTATTAAAAGAAGATCTAAGAACACTAGTAACTCTACCTCTCTGTAAATTAAGAAAATATAACATGGTATCAGAGATGGTTACGTTCAAGACAATCTAACAACTGGAAGGAAATATCTTGAAAAATCGCAACTGCACAATTCTTTGTCAAGCCCGTTAAGCACTAGTTCCAAGATGTTGGGACTAATTTCACCATAGATCTATTCACCCTACCCTAGCGCACCCCCTACAACACTTTGTTTGCAGTTTAGTGAAGTTCAAAAATTTTAAATTTCTTAGATCTAGGGTTTCTATCGGCGAAAATGCGTACCAGTATGAGAGTTGAAGATAGACTGGGTGGAGCTGATAACTTTAGATCTTGGAAGCATAGGGTACTCCTCATTCTATAAGAGAATGATTTATTAGATCATGTCAACCAGGTAATTCTAGAACCAAAAGAAGATGAATCTAAAGAAAAGTCCAGAAAGAATGAAGTCAAGGCCAAGAGGATCTTGACAGACTAGATTAAGGATCATTTGATACCAAATGTATCAGAACTGAAGACATCAAAATAAATGTTTGATGACTTAGCCATAATTTATGAAAGCAATAACACCAACCAAAAGCTTACTCTAAGGCATCAACTCAGAAACGTGGCAATAAACAAGTCAGAAATAGTCTCCAACTATTTCATGAGAATCTCACAGATCAAGGACCAGTTAGAAACTATTGGAGACTCAGTGGATGGCGTTGAACTTGTGGATACTACACTCAATGGATTCCCTTCCTCTTGGGACCCATTTGTTCAAGGGATTTGTGGAAGAATAAAATTTCCCAAGTTTGACAAGTTATGGCCAGATTACACCCAGGAAGAATCTAGACTAATATCCAAGTAACAAAAGGAAAATGATGACAAAAAATCAATCTATTGTTGCTCATGTGAAGAAAAGGAAAGAAAGGGGAGAATTCCTTCCAGAGAAAACTAAAATACCACGTTATAAGAAGGATGTGTCAAAAGTCAGATGTTACAATTACAAGCATATGGGACATTATGCCACTCAATGTCCACATAGAAATGAAAAAGGAAAGAGGAAACACCATGCACATGCAACAGACATAGAAGATCATGCATCTCAGAAGAAGGAGAAAGAGTCAACGGATGAAGAATTTGTATTTGTTTCAATAATCACGGGTACTATCACTCAAGGAAGTGATACTTGGCTTGTATATAGCGGTGCTTCCAAGCACATGACCGGATTTAAAAGTTCCCTTACAAATCTAACATAAAAGAGCTCATCCCTTCAAGTGGAGCTTGGAGATGATTCCAGAAACACAGTCAAAGGAGTTGGAGAAACCTCTTTTCAACTTGACTCAGGTAACCCTATTTAAATTAAATATGTTTTGTTTGTACAAGGCTTGAAGAAGAACCTTCTTTCTATTTATTCTTTAGAAGATAAAGGTTTTAGGATAGCTTTTGTGGATGGCCAAGTTCTTCTATGGCCCAAGAATTCAAGCATCCATAAAGCTACCGTGATTGGTGTTCGAGAGGGAGGATTGTATAAATTGAATGGACACCAAGAAAAATCCCTTGTACAAAACAATGTTAGCTCTAGTGAGCTATGGCACCGAAGACTTGTTGACATAAATTATAGAGAACTACCAATATTGAGAAAGATGGTTACAGTTCTATCAAACATTTAGGTAGAACATGATGGAGTATGCAAAGGTTGTGCACTTGGAAAGAATACCAAAGGAGGCTTTACCAACAGTGATAGTAGGTCCAAGGGGATCTTGGACATCATACAATCCAATGTATGAGGACATATGACGGTGCCATCCTTAAGCAACTTTGTATACTATGTTTTAGTCATAGATTACTACTCATGTAAGACATGGATCTACTTGTTCAAAGTGAAAGATGAAGTCTTCATTAAGTTCCAAGAATTCAAGGCTTTAGCTGAGAATATCTATGGAAGGAAGATTAAAATCTTGAGATATAACAATGGAGGTGACTACACCTCAAATGAGTTCAAATAATTTTGCATAGAAGCAATAATTAAGAGGGAGTTGACAACTCCCTACAACTCCTAGCAGAATGGGGTTGCAGAGAGAAAGAACAAATCCATCGTAGAATAAACTAAAGAAATGATCCATGACCAAGGCTTACCCATGCACTTATGGGCAAAAGCATCCAACACAGTCATGTATGTCCAAAATAGAAGTCTTCACAAGATATTAGGGAACAAGACACATGAAGAGGTGTTCACTAGAAAGAAACCATAAGTCAATCACTTGAGGATATTTAGTTGTCCAGTGTATACACATGTTCCAAAGGAAAAGAGAACGAATTTGAAACCTTCAGAAAAGAAGGGCACCTTTGTTGGATACAGTGAGACTTCAAAGGCTTACAAAATATACATCCCTAGACAGAGACATATTGATATCAACTGGGATGTGACATTTGATGAAGATGAATCCTTCAATATAAAGGGAGTCTCACATGGATGAGGACTGAGAGGATTAGGAGGATCCAAGGGATGGAATCATGGTTGAATATACACTAGAGGAACCCATTTCAGAAGTTCAGAATGAGATACTAGAGTCAGAGAAACTTGTAGATCCACCCAGAGAAGCTACAGTCACCAGGAAGAGACCAACTTGGCTTTGGAACACTTTGTAGGAAGCTGAAGGACATGCATCTCCCAAAGGCTCTTTCAGAGAGAGAAAGAGACCACACATTTTTTACAACTTTGTGGCATTGATGAGTGAACTTATTGATTCATAAACCTCTACCATTGAAGAATCTACTAAGAAGAAAGTATGGAGGGATGCCATGATGGAGGAGTACTAATCCATCATGAAGAATGACGTGTGGGAAGTGGTTCTGAGAACAGAAGGAAAGTCAGTAGTAAATTCCAAGTGGATCTACAAGATCAAACATGTTGCAGATGACAACATAGAAAAGTACAAAGCAATATTTGTGGCTAGAGGCATCTCCCAGAAAGAGGGAGATGATTATGTAGAGACGTTTTCTCCAGTAGAAAAGTACACTTCCATCAGATCGATTATTGTGATTGCTTCTGTGATGGGATGGAAATTACACCAGATGGATGTCAAGACTATTTTCTTGAATGGTGTAATTGAGGAAGAAGTGTACATAAAGAAACCGCAAGGGTTCGTGATTCATGGGAAGGATTTCCATGTGTGAAAACTAAAGAAGGATTTATATAGACTAAATAAGGCACCCAGGGCATGGTATGCCAGGACAGATAGCTACCTAATGAGCTTGGGGTTTATCAAGAGTGATGCAGATCCCAACCTTTACTACAAGGTTGAGAATGGTTTCACATTGATCTTGGTCCTATATGTGGATGACTTGTTTCTAACAAGAGATGAGAATCTCATAGTTGGGTGCAAGAGGGAGCTCACTTCAGAGTTTGAGATGAAGGATCTAGGTGTTATGCATTATTTCTTGGGATTGGAGGTATGGTAGAAGCCAGATGAGATTTTCCTTGGCCAAGGAAAATATACTGTTGAGATCCTAGAGAGATTCAGGATGATGGACTTCAAGTCCATGGCCACACCTATGATGAAAAATATGAATCTCTTGAGTGATTCATCTTCAGATTTGGTGGATCCCACGATGTACAGATAGTTGATTGGATCCTTGTTGTACCTTGTTAACACCGGGTCAAACATATGTTTTGCAGTGAACACCTTGAGTTAGTACATGGCTAAGACTAGACATGTACATTGGATAGTAGCAAAACATGTGTTGAGGTACCTACATGGTATAGTTGGATATTTATTGAGATATGTCTCAGATGGAGATGTGAAGCTGCAAGGTTATAGAGACTCTGACTGGGTAGAGAGTGTAGTGGACCAGAAAATCACATCAAGATGTTTCTTTAGTCTGGGATCAAGCATGATCTCATGGCCAAGAAAAAATTAGATGTCAATGGCACTTAGTACGTCAAAGGCAGAGTATGTTGTAGCCAGTGTTGCAAGTCATGAAGCAGTGTGGATTCAAAAGTTTCTTGCATGGTTATTTGATCTAGAGTTGGAGCCAACTTTGATATATTGTGATAATAAAAGTTGTGTGAATCTTTTAGAGAATCATGTATTTCATGACAAGTCAAAGCATATAGATATAAAATACCAACAAATCTAAGACATGGTGCAGAGAGGAGTTGTGGAGCTCCAGTACATATCCACAAATGAGTAGAGAGAGAACATTCTCACCAAGCCTCTGTCCAGAGTGAAGTATGAGTACTTCAGAAACAAGCTTGGTGTGATGGAGAATGTCCACCTTCATTGAGAGGGAGGTGTGGTGTTTCTCCTCCAACCGAATAACCCCTTTGGCCAAGGGTTTCCTAGATCAGTCATGAGAGGTGACCGAGGGAGTAATGCACGACTAGATACTAGTCTTTCCTACACCATGTGAGGTGGATAGGTATGAATAAGACTACTAGGAGAGGAAAAACATCACAACGTAGTGCTGAGACTATGGCAGTAGTTGTGTGCTACTGGACAACATGCCAGTAGTTGTGTGCTACTATTTGATTGTTATGTAGTCATGAGACTATGGAAATAATTTTGTGCTACTAAACAACATGCTAGTAGTTGTGTGCTACTAGTTGATTGCTACATAGTCGTGAGACTATGGAAGTGGTTTTGTACCACTGGACAATAGTTGTGTACTACTATGACAATATTTGTGTACTACTTTGGTAGTGGTTGTGTACCACTGGATAATGGTTTTGTACTACTATGGAGGTGGTTGTGTACCACTGGAAAATAGTTGTGTACTACTATGGCAGTGCTTTTGTACCACTAGACAATAGTTGTGTACTACTATGGTAGTGGTTGTGTACCACTAGACAATAGTTGTGTACTACTATGGTTGTGGTTGTGTACCACTGGACAATAGTTGTGTACTACTATGACATGGTAGCAGTTGTGTATTGTTGGACGACATTATAGTATTTTTGAGCTACTAGTTGATTTCAACATAGTCATAAATATGGTGGCAGATGATTTGAGATATCAATGGCATGGTAGTAGTTGTGTGCTACTAGTTGATTGCATAGTAGTCAGTGGACTACTAGATGAAGACATCATGGAAAGATACCTCCCTAGCTAAGAGGGAGTGTTGATATTTTGGTAGATGCAGGAGGTATTTTACTCCTACACAACCTTTATTAGATGAGTAGAAGATTCCAGAAGTCCAAGAAGGCCATCAAACAAATGGAATAACACCCTGGAAGAGAACTCAGATCGCAAGAAAAGAATAAAGGGAAATTGGAATCTCCAGAGAAGAAGTCATTCCAGCTAAAGTGACTTGAAGATTATATATAGATAAGACGTCTTGCTCATTTGGACACACACTTACTCACTCTCTCATTTAAGAAGGACATGCAAGTATGTGGCAAGGAATAAGACATTGCACTATGACATCTGAGGTTCTTGGTTATTATTAGTAGTGGTTTTCTCTTGTGTGCTATCTCTGGGAAGAGGTGCACTACTGTTGTATGGTGTTGTTATTGCAGCTTCTAGCACTAGTTTGTACACTAGCCTAGTGCTATGGTTTCTTGATTATCTATTCCTCTTGAGACCTGGTGTATGGTTGGATTATCTTGGAAGAAATCTATCTAAGAAAGGTTGGCTGGGTTTTTCCCCCATTTGGGGTTTTCCCAGGATAAACTCTTATGTTCTCTTATTCTTGTTTATGTTGCTTATTTTCCAGTATATGATATAATTGTTATTAAAATAATATCTAAGAACACTAGTAACTCTATTTCTCTGTAAATTAAGAAAATCTAACAAAATCCTCATTGTATCTATTTTAAAAGTGGGGACAAAAACAATCCCTCTAATTATAGGATCATTATGATTAGCCTCTTTTATCCAAATTATATGGAATTATTTTGGAAAATAATATCAATGCATAGATAGAAAGCCATGGAAAAATAGATAAAGGCCAAGATGGATTTAAGAGCTATCATTCAACTATGGACCACCTTGTTATGCTTAGGATCGTCACAGAGTGTCTCAACAATAAAACCTATCTCTTATGTTGATTCATTGACTTTAGAAAAATCATTTGACATAGTACTTAGATCTAACCTCTAGGGTAGATCAAAATAGCTAAAAGTTCCTTTCAAGTTGAGATATTTTGTGATAAGGTTGTATGAAACTAATGTTATTTGGGTTTAGAATGTATGGTTGGGAGGATTGATTGTTATCCTCCCCACCCAGATTCACTTCCCACAAGTGACATGTTGAGCTCATAAGGAGTATATTGTTGTAATGGCTTTGAGACCTATTGTTGACCGACCTTGTGCCTTGAATATTCTAGGGATTGCTTTGGGTACCATCCTTGAAATGAGGGGAAGTGCTTGGGGGTTTACCCCTAGCGATGTAACTTAGAAAAAAAAAGGTTGTGCAAAAATGTTATTTCAAAGTTTAGGAACATTGATAATTGGTTTAAAGAAATTAATTATAATATAAGAGCTAAGAAATATTGTCCTTTCTCTCCTTGGTTGGGGTGTTATCATTGTTGAATGTGGTTTCTAATGATTTGGGGTAGGTTTGGCAGCATTTGAGTGCAAGCCTAGATCCAAAACATCGACATCCAGGTTCTTAGTCTTAGTTATGATTGTTTTATTATGTTTTGTTTCCATATGGAGACTTATTTAGTTATGTATTTTGTTGGTGTAGGTTGGATTCACCACCAAGTGTTTCTCTTGTCCCACTTTTTCCATCGACAGAGCCTAGTTTCCCTTTGGGTGGGCCCTTCTAGTATTTTTATAAATCCTATTATAAACTATTGGCATAGCAAGCTAGAACTTTCACTCCTCTTATCTCCAAAACAGTCTGGTTTTCTGTTATGGTGGACTAATATGGAAGTTTCTATAACTTTATGTATATTTTCTTTTAATTAATAAAAATTCCTCACTAGATTACAAAAGAAAAAAAGTTGTCCCTTGTCCCCTACCCTTTTTGGCATATACCTCTACAAGTTAGAGGGTTTCTTAGAAGAAGCATGATGTGTTGGAATATCTCTAGTTGGAATAGTCATCACCCTTCTTCTTTATGTTGATGATATTGCTCTTATAGAAAGAAGTCCCTATGATCTTGACAAGCAACTAAAGATTATCAAGGATTTTTTCTCTAGTACATATATGACTATTGACATTGACAAAAAATGGTTATGATAATCAAATCCAAAAATATCACTTAATCTAATTTCATGTATGAAAATAACAACTTGGAGGAAGTGACTTCATTCAAATATCTCAGAATCAATCTTAATCACAAACTAAACTAGAACTATAACATTGAGGATATGATAAATGGAGGGTGGAAAGCTTATTATGGACTTGAAAATGATTTTAAATTAGTGGACCTTTGGCTTTGGGATAAGAAGAAACTCTTCTTTGAGAGTCTTTTCACTCCTATTATCTTATATGGTTGTAAAGTTTGGGGTTGAAACATCTCTAAAGAATCATGGAGAAAGGTAGAGAGAATCCAAAATAATTTTATAATTTATAATGTTAGAATTAATGACAATACAACCTATCCTATCCTCCTCATAGAATCAAGTCTTCCCCCCATTTAGAGCATGGCTATGACTAGGTACTTAATGGACAAGAACAATATAAACAACATGGAATACAAGAGACTTCCTAAGGTTGCTTCAAAATCTAATCAAAAACCTGAAGTAGGGTTGGCATAAAGATGCCATGTCTTGGATAAATCATTGGGTTATCGAGGAAGAGATCACTCTACAAAATAATGAGACACCTTTCTCTTCAAACCAAACATAAAAATATGAAAATACCCCTTTCTTTGCTCCATGGTCCCTCAAAAGTACTGGAAGGACTTTCCTTTTTATTTATCAACAATACCTTAGGAAAACCTTTCACTTCTTTAAGTATTATGGGTGTTCGAAAGAAGGCTACAGTCAAGGAAACCAATACAAGTAGGGAGACCATTAGATATTTGTGCAGTGATATATCCTTTCCCAAGGCCAACAACGCCATGACCTCACATATGCTTGTCTCACATGGCATCCATTTTCATACATGATAATAAATACTCATTTAATATGGTTATTAATTCTCAAGAACCTTAACATGACATACTACCATATGAATGCATTAACAATATTTTAACAATCTTTACAGGTCCAAAGTTCCCGACCTCACCATACCCCCACCCAGGTATCAAGGACATACATGCATTCAAACATCATAAACATATCAACTATGATATCAATGCATGACCAAAGTAATTCATTTCCAAATTTCCTTCAACACTCATGCAATATTGGCATAACTAGTTCATACATGTATGGTTTCCATCAACATCTCTAATGTTACATGCTCAATTGGTACCTCCTGGGAATTCACATGATTCTTTCACCAACCTCTTAATGAACATCCTCTTGTCATTATTATTTACTCATGAGGTTCATTTCCATATGCAAGAGAATCATCAACATCTTCAACCATGTCCTCAACCATTCCTAGTTATACAACCACAACAACTGCATTTATTTATCATGAATACTTACTAATGTAGCAACATATTTGATCCAGGTGGATCTCAGTGGCCATCCACCTTTTCCACTGAATCAATGTTTTCGAGCCTATGGTTTTGATCAACCATGATATTCACCCTTTTGATGGGGAATGTAATGTAATGTCATCCCCATTTGTTAATTACATACATCATGTAGTAATTTCCTAGTGGTATTATGTACATGTCTACAACATAGTGTTAATGCACCAAGTCCCATTAGAACTTTGTGGTTAAGCATGCTCAGGTTAGAGTAGTACTGGGATGGGTGACCGCATGGGAATTCCTAGTGTTTTACATGCCCAGGTGGCATTTTGTAAACTTAGACCAATTTATCCGACATGCATCATAGGAATTATTATCCTCTCACTCTCTCATATATAATTGAGGTGAAGGAGGTCCTTTAAGAATGTAATGGAGTGTAATGTAAATATTTTTGCAAATGAAGCGTAGAAAGCATATCTTTATCTTCAGAGAAAAGATACCCCATTCTAGCCAAGTTTGTGTTTTACAATGTTTTTCTATTTTATTCATTAATAGAAGTTGGGTTTCATTGTGTTTTTGTGTTTCTGCTATATTTTTCTTTGTATCTCATCTTGTTATCAACATAATATGTATCAATGGTATCATAGTAGTTTTCTCCTTGTCATTTCTCAGAGAATGTCCCCGACAAGGTCATGGTATAAAGAGTTGGGTCTCGAGCTAGTTTCTCTTGAGGACAATTTCTCTCTCTATCCTAAGTGACCTCCCATAGCGGAAGAAAAGAGAAATGAATAAGCATGAGATCCTTTCAAGACGTTTCTTGAGGAATACCTCATGTGATAGAGGAACGAGATGATGGACAATTTTTCTCATATTCTTCGACGACTACTAATGGTGGTCGAGGCATCTTCAACAAGCTGCCATTTCAGAGGTGCAATACCCTTCAAGGTACAAGTCAATTTTGATATCCCCTTATTTGAAGACTAGATAGGTGCATCTGCTCTAGAATTTTTTTTAATCTTCTATAAGGTTATTACTCTATCGAAAAAATTTCTAAGAGCGAAAATATAACCTTTGTGCTCCTTAAATCCCTTCCCCATGTCAAAGATTGGTGGGAAGGTTACTAGGAAAGGTACACTGCAGATGAATCTACGCCATTTGGGAGAGAACCTACTTGGGATACCCTTGTATATGCCCTCAAGGAGGAGTTCTACCTTGTTGGAAACTATGATGACCAATACTTAATATGGATGACTCTATGTCAAAAAAGAGACTAGATGGTGCCATAGTACACTAACATATTTCATAACTTGGACTTAAAGTTGGGTATCAAAGACTCTGAGCGACACCTAGTTTTGAAGTACCGCACTGGTCTACATAGGTACATTAAACCATAGATGAATTTCTTGGAAATATCCTCACTGGAAACTACTTATCGATATGTAGTCAAAATTGATAAGAAATCCAAGCAATGGAGTAGGCGAGAGTTAGGGTTTGCAAATATACTACAATAGAAGCATGAAAAATGAAACTCTAACTCACAAAATGAACGGCAAAGCAAGGAGATTGAATATTAAGAAAATCATTCCAAGCAACCGACTAAGAAGGGTGATGGGAAGTCTAACAAAGACACTAGAAAGTGGTGTGATTTTCACAAAATCCCTTGGCACAACACCGAAGAATCTTGCTTGAAACAGTCATTGGTGGTCAAGCTCAAAGAAAAATAATTAGAACCTGAATTGGACTCTTATTTAGATCACAATAAAGGGAAACAAATCATCGATGTAGAACCCACTACTACCATCATGACCACAACAATACAACCAAAATAACTAGAGGAGCTTTAGGAGGGGGGGCACCTCTTCCACTCACAAATGTGGGTAAAGTGGACCCCATTGCATTTCATTGTTGATAGATGGAGTCAAAAGAAGCTGATAACACCTGAGGTTTTCAATATATTGAAGCTACCAATGATGCCACACCCCCAACCATACACTATCATATGGTTGAGTCGGGGAGGATACCTCCATGTCATCCAATAGTGCCTCCTATCCTATGACATCAATCCCTTCAAAGATTCAATATTGTGTGATGTTTACCCACTTGAAGTCTGTGATTTTCTTTTAGTACAACCATATATGTGGAAACTTCACACTATCTATGAGTCTCAACCTTGCAGTTTCATTTTTACTCTAGGAGGTCAACTCTACAAGGTACTAGTGGAATTTATGACTACTTCCACTTCATTGTTATTGGAAAAATAGTTCCACAAAGTAATGTCTCAAACCACAAAGTTTTCCCTCTTCAATATCCATTTAGACGGTGAAAAGAAGGTCATTTTGACCACTACAGCCTCGGTTCGAGACCTTTCTATCCAACAGAAGTAGGTCAATAATATTGTAGAGGAACACAAAGATATTTCTACTTCACCTACAAGGGTGCCTCTACACCACCACATCTCACATTCCATTGACTTGGTGCTTGGTGCTCCCTTACCCAATGGTCCAATCTATAGATCCTCCCTTCCATAGAATGAGAGTCTTCCATATATTCAACATAGCACTATTGGCCACGACCCTTTTCAAGTGTGCTTTGGGTTCCAACCATTAACCCCATTAATATATCTCTTCTTGATACATCTTCACCAATAGATTCCTCCCACACTCATACCAAGGAAGATCATGTAGCCAATTTTTTTGAATGGATCCAACACCTCGACCAACAGGTTCATGAGATCCTTCCACGGACCAAGTACAAGTAGGAAAATTGGTTCAATAAAGAAAGCGACTCACCAAGGTTCAGATTCAACAAAAATTTCCCCATATCTCAAGGGAACTTGATGCAATGGGGACTATTGATTTATAAGGGGGAGGAATGATCCAGGTGAATCTCGGTGGCCATCCACCTTTTCCACTGAATCAACATTTTGAGCCTGTGGTTTTCATAAACCATGATATTCACCCTTTTGATGGGGAATGTATTGTAATGTCATTTGTATTTGTTAATTATTGACATCATGTAATGTTGGCCTAGTGGTCTTATGTACATGCCTACAACATAGTGTTAATGCACCGGGTCCCATTATAACTTTGCAGTTAAGCACGCTCTGGTTAGAGTAGTACTGGGATGGTTGATCACCTGGGAAGTCCTAGTGTTTACATGCCTATGAAATTTTGTAAACTTAGACCAATTTATCCCACATGCATCATGGGAATTATTCTCATCTCGCTCTCTCATATATAATTGAGAGGAAGTAGGTCCTTTAAGCATGCAATGGAGTGTGATGTAAATCTTGTTGTGAATGAAGTGTAGCCAACATTTATTTCTCTTTAGAGATAAGCTACTCCATTCTAGCCAAGTTTGTGTTCTATAATGTTCTACTATTGTATTCATTAATAGAATTTGGGTTTCACTGTATTTCTATGTTTCTACTATATTTTCTTTTGTATTTCATTTTGTTCTCAGCATAATCTGGATCAATATCATATTTATCCAATATTCAATATCACATATCCATTCAAGCTTATCTATATGCACTCTACCACATATTATCCCTCAATATGTCCACTAGTGTATATGCATTCCAAGTATTTTACTCTCTTGCATTTATCAACATTCCTATGCTCTAACTATCTGCACATAGCAACTTTCTCAATCTAGAGAAATACAAAAAATGCAACAAGAGAGGAGTCAAATAATTCTCCCTTCGAATCTATTCACACCCAAATTTTTGGGTGAATATTGCACGCGTGCACAAATTAAGTTGTGCATTCTCATTCCAGTTTTACATGTGCTCAAGCAGTTGCGTGAGGGGTAACAAGAGGCGGGGGATCTAGATCAAGTTTTTTAATGTGCGCTAGTTCAAGTTCTGTTAATGCATGCCAGTCTGAGTTTTGTAATGTGCACCAGAAATCAAGAAGACAACGCATGCATGATGGAATCAAGAAAAGAATCTTCAGAAAATATTCCTAAATGATTACTACAGATAGAATGAGGGATCATGGAGCAACAAGAAGATGAGCTGGAAAGGTAGTTTAGATTTCTGTGATTCCAAAGAGGCGACGGGGAATGCATGCAAGTGACATAAGCATGCGAGACTGGTTGTCAGTGGAGAAAGTGGAGTAGAACTGAAAATGACTAAGCACTATGGAAGATAAGGATATAAAAGGAAACAACAACATAAGCATAGTTAGTGAGATGGTGAGTTGGATAGTTGGCTATCCAATTAGCTAGTTATTTGGTTGATGTTGTTGTTGTTCATCATTGTCCTTGAGCTCACTTTGATCCTATGATTTTGTAATGTCTCTGGTTGTAAGTATGAGTCTGTCATATATGAAGAGTCTAAAAGAATGTGCTTGGCACAATGTAATGTAAATCTAGGGAATTATCTGAGGAAAAGTAAGACTATGGTGTTGTCAATGAATGAGTTGCTTAATTTTTGTGTGTACCTATTTGAAGGAAGATAATAAATCTGCAATGATTATGAATCTATAATGTGTCAATTAAATGTGTTTTTTTATGTCGAATACTGTTAATTGTTAAATTAATTAGAAATGGATTATATGAATGTCAAACTAAATGGATCTTTGTGTGTTTATCCCTTCATCCCCAACACAAGATCAGATGGTCCCTATGATCTTCATAGTGTCTCAGGTGAGACCTTCTTTAGCCTTGGATGAAGATTGATATGACAATGCTTTGGGTCTTTTGTTGGTCAAATCTTGACGAACCTTGGGTCTTAACCCTTGAGTGTTAAGGACATGTGCAAGCGTGAAACTGACCCAAAAAATGGATTGTATGAATTTCAATCTGAATGGATCTTTATGTGTTTAGCACTTCATCCATGACACAAGACCAGATGGTCTTTGTGATCCTCATAGTGTCTTGGGTGAGACCTGTTAGAATATAGAATATGGTGTGCTCATTTTACCATTGACGATACCCGCGTCACCCAACCATAGGCTGAAGCCACCCTCTTAGCACCTTAACCTTGACTGAGAATTACTCCGGAAGCAAACCCTAGGCTAGATAGCCAAACAAGGTGTAGTGAATCTTCCTCCAAGGATAGCACACCAACAATAGCTGATCAGATAGTCCAAATCCTAGCCAAGAGATAGTCCAAGCCAAAACATAACTGCTAGTTGCAGCAACAACTCTCCTCCAAACCTGCACACAAGACTGCAACTCCAGTGCGCATAACTGGCTCTCTACAACTGCTGAGATGTGTCAAATGAGAATTGGCACCATGTATTTATAGTGGTTCTGCCAGATTTGTTGGGGCCGACTTCTCCTTCTGGATATGTGTCTATTCAGTATATTATTATTATTTCTGGCTGACTTCTTCTCTTGGAGGCTAATAACCTAATATAAATTATCTTCTTGAGCCGACAACACTTCTAGGGTTATTATCCAACTCATTAGGGTTTTCTCTTTCTTTCCAGAGTCTTCTATCCTCGTCAAGTTTACACGTGGAGGTAAATACCTCCCGTAGCTACCATAATATTAACACTCCCTCCTAGCTAGGGAGGTATTACATGTAATGGTCTTGAGCACAAAAACATACCATTTACCCGGTAGCATCAACATAGTCGTTTAGAATATCTCATGACTAGATCATTAGCATCACCATCACCATCAGGTGCATCATCTCTCGAAACCATAATTCATCTGAGTAATTAGATATGATGTTGGATAAGTCACTCATAGAGTGATACAAGAGCCGTTCTTATAATCTAGAAGAGTAAATGCTCTGAACCATTTTCCATCTGGAAAATCTATGTTCATCATTCGTCTGGATGATGATTATCTCCAATAAACTGTTGATAGTCTTCAAGGCAATTAGAAAAAAGATGGAACACAACTGTGTCTATCCATAGTAGTACATAACTACAATTTAGTGGTACACTACCACACCAAGTAACACACAAGTACTTGATCAACAATGTATAGTCACGAACAGTGGAACATATCCACCACAATAGTCCTCATCTACTGTCATACAGTTTTCATAACAAACATCTGATAGCAACCTGCACAAAAACAATGTTATGATATAAATTGAATCATCTCGGCCAATCTTTCACTCACATCTATGAGCTCTGAAAGAATATCTTCCTCACAATCAGTGGAATATATCCACCACAGTGGTCTACATCTACTGCCATACAGTCTTCACAACAAACATCTAATAGCAACCTGCACAGAAACAATGTTATGATATAAAATGAATCATCTGGGCCAATCTTTCACTCATGTTTGTGAGATATGAAAGAATACCTTCCCTCAGAGTAGAACAATGAGATATGTGGACTATTCTTCTCAAGCAAGGAAGAATAACTGTCCTGTCTTCTGAACATGGACCATTCCCCACCCTAGGCCATTCTTCCTACACTAATCAAAGTGCACCCTAGAGAGAATGTATAACCCTAAGGAATGCTGAGTCTGGACCATTCCCCA
>JASDQU010437544.1:62509-72873 GCA_032191745.1 Picea mariana | reverse complement strand
GGGGGCAGTCAAGGACCCTCTCCATCTTCGAACAATTTTGCATCTGCGAATGTGTATATGATGAAGGGTGATTCTTTTATATCGACTAGAGTGCATGATTACAGTAAACCAAGAACTTCCGAGAAGGGAAAAGAAGCCGAAATCTCATCTCTTCCTCTCCATATCGAGAAGACTTTGGGTGAAACAATGACACGCATCCCAAAAGGCACATTCAAAAAAGCTTCTCACAACCCAAATGCAAGGGCCACCTAGAACTATTATGTGGTGGAGGATTTCTCTCAAACCCCTTGTGCGATGTCTGCTTTGGAGGTCCTCCAAAGATACCCCTCCCAGAGGAAAGCTTTGTTAGCCGCTTTAGGATCTACCAAGACTTGTAATCCGAGTACAATCATGTTGGATACAACCGACTTAAAACCTCGTCTCCCTTAGAAAGTAGCATTTTAGATAGAAGTGTCTCACCCCACGAAAACTTTTACTCGAAATATTTTCTTCACAGTGGTTATTGAGGGTGCCTCGACATGCATTATGTCATTGGCATGTTGGAAGGTCATTGGCCAACCCGTTTTTTCTCTGTCACCTACTTTTCTCATTTCTTTCAATGGTCGTTCGTTCTGACCACATGGTATCATTTCCTCTTTCCCCGTGCAGTTAGGAGGGAATACCGTGTGCGTCGAGGTAGAAGTAGTCGACACATCCCTTGACTATAATATCTTGTTAGGAAGGGGTTGGACTTACGCCATGAAAACAGTGGTTGCTACATTTTTCCAGGTCTTATTGTTTCCACACGAGGACAGGATTGTGACCAATGATCAATTGTCTTTCTCCAGATCTGACCCTTCATTGGGGGTATCCTTGGTCCCGATGATTGATAATCCCCAACCAGACATAGTCAATGTAGGGGTTGGTTTGTGCCCATATTTGATGGGTACCTTCGATTACCCACCCCCTCAAGGCGATGTCAAGTTCATATCCAACCACCATAAGGTTGAGATTTTCCAAGTTTCATCATTTTTCACGAATTACTTCAACAATCCATGGATAATTCCTTCCCCATCGGCCATGATGGAAGGGACAGGGCACCCGAGCATGTCCATGCCCTTGTCCACAGCTGAAGTAGTGCACTCTTTAGTCTAGCAAGATTCGACCGACATAGATCCAACTCCTGCACAAGAGTTATATCTGACTCTAGAGCCTATTTGGGCTCAAGGTTCTCTAGCTAACACTGATTCATTAGACTTAGTATTTCCCTCCGACGAAGCAGTAATTGAAGAAATGACTAGTTCATAAAAACCCTAGGATAATCTCCATCACAGATCATACTTCCTCCCAGAGTTAAGCATAATCAAAGCCAGAGAATTCACCTTAACTATGAATGGAGATAGGTCTTGTCCTATTAATACCTTAGCTACACATGAGGTTTATGCTGAGGGTAATATGGAAACTATCGCGAAAACCATACCGATCAATATCTCTAGAACCCTTGGCGTCGTGGAGAATTTTTTCGTCGGAGCTGACTGTTCCCCCAGAGAGATTCAAATCTATAGAGATCTATTTAAAGAATTCTATGACATTTTTTCCTGGTCTTATGAGGAAATTCCAGGCATCGATCCAAAAATAGTCGAACATGAAATCACAACTTATCCAAATGCCAAGCCTGTTCGAAAGAATCTTCATCCAGTTAATCCCATGAAAGAAACAACCATTAAAGTTGAAGTTGAGAAACTGCTAAAAGATGATTTTATCTATCATATCCATTTGACCCAATGGGTGTCAAATCCTGTGCGGGTCAATAAGAAACAGGGCGTGATTCGTGTATGTACGAACTTCCGTGATTTGAACAAGGCCTGTCCAAAAGATAATTTTTCCACACCATTCATTGACCAGATAATTGATGAATGTGTAGGTTGTGAGGCCTTCCCTTTCATGGATGGTTTTTAGGGATATAATCAAATAAAAATCAAACCCGAAGACCAACACAAAACGACATTCATTTGTACATGGGGTACATTCGCGTATCGTAAGATTCCCTTTGGTCTCAAAAAGGATGGAGCTACCTTTCAGCGAGCCATGCCTTTTGCTTTCCATGATCTCAAGCATATAGTCGAGGCCTATTTAGATGATTTAGCATCTTGATCTCGCAAGAGAATGGATCATCCCACACACCTCCGACTTATCTTTGAGCGATGTCGCTACTTCCGGATTTGCTTGAATCCAAACAAGTGCAACTTTTGCGTAACATTAGGAAATTTGTTAGGTTTCATAGAGTCAACAATAGGGATCATGGTTGATCCTCTCAAGGTTGAGGAAATAATTCAGTTGCCTCCCCCACACACAATCCTTCAACTTTAGAGTCTACAGGGCAAGGCAAATTTTTTAAGGTTTTTCATTGCTAACTATGCTGAGATCGCAAAGGGATTTATGCGCTTACTAAAGAAAGACATTCCTTTTTATTGGGACGATGCTGCTCAACACTCTTTCAAAGCATTGAAACATGCCCTCACAACTGCCCCTCTGCTTCGGCTACCTAACTATAACAAATATTTATTATTATACCTGGCTGTAGTAGAGTCAACCATCGACATGGTCTTAGTTCACGAAGATGATTTGTTCTCAGAATATGTGATCTATTACCTGAGTCAAGGCTTAGTAGAAATGAAACTCAATTATTCTCATATCAAAAAACTTGCATTGGCAGCAGTCCATGTTGTTCAATGGTTCCGTCATTATGTTCTGTTTCGCAAGACCACCTTCATTTCCATTGTGAATCCGTTTCAATACATGTTGACACAATGGGTAATAGGCAGAAAGATCAGTAGATGGATAGTCATCCTCCATGAATTTGACTTAGATTTCATTTCAGCGAAATCCAAAAATTCACTGGTCTTCGCAGAACTTATTTCGGAACTTCCAGTTGAGTCAGGTGATGTTGCGCCCGAAGAGTCGCCTATAAGAGGAGATATGTTTTTGATCACATCTTCAGATTCCTGGTACGAAAATATACTTATCTATCTCCAGACTTTGAAATGCCCCACCTCTGCTTCTCATGATGAGCATCGCCGTATATGCCATCAGGCCAATAATTATCTCATACTCGACGATACTTTGTATCAAAGAGGTGCAATCTCACTCACGAAGAAGAAGTTATCGTGCTTAACGATTTCCATACCGAAGCGTGTGGCGGTCATTTGTCCGGGTTGGAAACAACCCAAAAGATTTTACGAGCAGGTTACTTTTGGCCGACACTAATCAAAGATTTATCGAATCGGTCAAGAAGTGCCACCCGTGTCAGATATTCTCTTGGAAGACGAGGGCACATATCGTTCCCATGTTTCCTATTGTTGTTCCTGAGTCTGTACTTAAGGCTTAGAAGTACAGTGTCAAGGAATTCGAAAGTGGGTAAAAGGTGTAGAAGTGAGGAACGTCAACTTCGGCAAAGAAAACTAAGGAAGATTTCTTCATTGGCGTTGTCTGGATTCCAACTGTTCCTGGATAGTTATGTCTTGTTCAATGGCTGCCCATGATCGTTCAAGTTTGGCCCGGTTAGTTGTCGTCTTAATAATTGTGTCAAAGAGGTTTAAGGCAATGTGCATTTGGTTCGATAATCCAGGTTCAATGTTAGGCTGTGTTGGTACCGGGACAGTCATGGAGGAACAGTAAAAAATGGCAAAAACTTCAAAGAGGGATTAAGTACTGTCTCAATTTGGTCGTATAAAAGAGAATTTACGGTTTCAGAAATAAAATATGGATGCAAATCAAAGGCTCGTTCCCATAACTGTATTATATTTAAATAAAAGTGTGAGATGGGNGAATCATCTTGTACTTGAACATTTAAGTGGGGTAAAAGGAGGTTCCCCCCTCGAAGAGGCTTATTATCTGAAATTATCTCTGTTTCAAGGCGTTGAGTACTTTTCCTGAGGTTTTTCCATGCTATATTGATGTTTGGTTCTTAACACTTTTCATTGCTAACTATGCTGAGATCACAAAGGGATTTATGTGCTTACTAAAGAAAGACATTCCTTTTTATTGGGATGATGCTGCTCAACACTCTTTCAAAGCATTGAAACATGCTCTCACAACTGCCCCTCTGCTTCGGCTACCTAACTATAAAAAATATTTTTTATTATACCTGGCTGTAGCAGAGTCAACCATCGGCATGGTCTTAGTTCAGGAAGATGATTTTTTCTCAGAATATGTGATCTATTACCTGAGTCAAGGCTTAGTCGAAACGAAACTCAATTATTCTCATATCAAAAAACTTGCATTGGCAACAGTCCATGTTGTTCAATGGGTCCGTCATTATGTTCTGTTTCGCAAGACCACCTTCATTGCCGTTGTGAATCCGTTTCAATACATGTTGACACGATGGGTAATAGGTGGAAATATCAGTAGATGGATAGTCATCCTCCATGAATTTGACTTAGATTTCATTTCAGTGAAATCCAAAAATTCACTGGTCTTCGCAGAACTTATTTCGGAACTTCCGGTTGAGTCAGGTGATGTTGTGCCCGAAGAGTCACCTATAAGAGGAGATATGTTTTTGATCACATATTCAGATTCCTGGTACGAAGATATACTTATCTATCTCCAGACTTTGAAATGCCCCACCTCTGCTTCTCATGATGAGCATCGCCGTATATGCCATCAGGCCAAGAATTATCTCATACTCGACGATACTTTGTATCAAAGAGGTGTAGACTGCATTCTATGCCATTGTCTCACTCACGAAGAAGAAGTTATCGTGCTTAACGATTTCCATACCGAAGCATGTGGCGGTCATTTGTCTGGGTTTGAAACAACCCAAAAGATTTTACAAGCAGGTTACTTTTGACCGACACTAATCAAAGATTGTATCGAATCGGTCAAGAAGTGCCACCCGTGTCAGATATTCTCTTGGAAGATGAGGGCACATCCCGTTCCCATGTTTCCTATTGTTGTTCCTGAGTCTGTACTTAAGGCTTAGAAGTACCGTGTCAAGGCATTCAAAAGTGGGTAAAATGTGTAGAAGGGAGGAACGTCAACTTCGGCAAAGGAAACTAAGGAAGATTTCTTCATTGGCGTTGTCTGGATTCCAACTGTTTCTGGATAGTTATGTCTTGTTCAATGGCTGCCCATGATCATTCAAGTTCGGCCTGGTTAGTTGCTGTCTTAATAATTGTGTCAAAGAGGTTTAAGGCAATGTGCATTTGGTTCGATAATCCAGGTTCAATGTTAGGCTGTGTTGGTACTGGGACAGTCATGGAGGAACAGTAAAAAATGGAAAAAAATTCAGAGAGGGATTAAGTACTGTCTCAATTTGGTCATATAAAAGAGAATTTACAGTTTCAAAAATAAAATATGGATGCAAATCAAAGGCTCATTCCCATAACTGTATTATATTTAAATAAAAGTGTGAGATGGGAGAAAAAACACTTGAATGTATATGGTGTAAGGATCCTATCAAGGGAGAGTATCACACATAAACAGGGGAGGAAAAATGTAAGGAATTAACCGATGTAGGAGAGAATATATGTAGAATCCTAAAAATGCAGACTGGTCTTACACCCGCTCATAGCTGGTACAAAGGAAAAACAGTAAACAATTGCAGAAAACCAAAATTCATTCGCTATAGTAGTGGTCGTACTAAATTATAATGACGCACATCAGTTAAGAATATGAAATGAAATGAAAAAATGAGACACAGGAAGAAAACTTGTAATACATTAGTGACGGAATTGAGAATCTTCAGATCTGCTTGTATTAACTCTCAAATGTAAAAAACTCTGTTACAAATGACACAAAAAGGTCCATCTTTGTTTACTTCTTTCTGTGATATATTTATACAATTTTACAAATAAGGTAGAATCTCAATGGTCACAAAATTTTGGTTATGACAGGGAGGAGTGCAATCACTCCATTTCTCCTACTCTGTCCTCACTTGGTGCCAGATGTTTGTCATTGCGCAAGCTCGGTACAGGCGATACATATTTCCACCAACTGAGATATTAGCCATGATGATTTTTCTTGACAACTAGCTTCGAAGAAGTAACATTCTTAGGCTAACTGCTGCAGCCTATCCTCCATCTGTCTATTGATGATGTTGATGGCGCATAATTGCGCACTGGGTTTGATCATGCATTTATCCACTTGGACTATGTCCACCATATTCATCTGAGAGATATCAGCTGAATATCTTTCTTCTTTATCCTTCAGATCGAGCGAGATCTATTCCAAATTCATTTTCATTAGCGTCTCGGCATCGCACCCACTGTCAATGCCCAGCAGCTCGCCATCTATAGAGTTAAAGGCCTCCTCCAAGGAGTTGGTTATCTTTTGGGCTTGCTATTTTCCTTCGGCGATGTTATGCTCCCATTCCTTTAACAAAATATTTCCTCTAGTTTGTTCTGAAATGGTGAGCTTGGGAGTATCTGCCGAAACCCTGTTGTTCGTAGCTATCACCACCTCCTGGAAGGTGACCCGATCCACTTCGACATCCCTCTCTCTGGCCGATAAGTTCTCATAAACTTGATTCACCAATAAACAGTTGTCATAGATCGCTTCTACCTTGGCGAGCAAATGTTGCTGCGCCACAGAGACTCTACTCCGAATCTCGATTGCCTGGGATTTGAACATCCCGATGTTTATCATTTTTCTCTCGGTGATCTCTACCTGGGCCTGCAACTGTTCAATCAAATTCCTCTGCTGGCTCGCCTGCATCCGACCATCTCGGACCACCAGTTGTGCTTGCTCAAGCTTAGTTTTGAGCATCTCTATCTTGTTCTTATCGACCAACCTGGCCTGCTCCATTCCTATGCTCGCCTGATCTTTAGCAGTTTCCGTTGCTGTGGCTAATCTGGCTTCAAGGGTCCTAATTAGGCGATTTTTTCTCTTAAGTTGGTTTTTTGGGAGCCCAACTGAAAATTGATTCACCGAGGCATAGGCTCCTAGTGTCCCTGCTATCTTAGTGGTGAATTTCTCATTTTTCTTATTTTTTCCATCAGTTATGACTTTATATTTCTTTGTAGTCGACTCTCCTTCTTGATAGAATTCCCTTTTCACTACTGTTTTTCTCTTTTTATCGAAGAAAAACTCGTTCGGAGGGAGTTCTTATACTCTTATGGGCCTCAGCTCTTCATTGAAAATCCATCCTGCATCGATATTTCCCTGTGTCGACTGCAAGGGGGTAACTGAGGTGATGGGTTCTCTAATCTGCTTCGTAGATTTTCCTGGAGTATCAACCGGACTCTGCTTCTTCGACTGTTCTGGATTCTTTATCTCAGTCTCTGGATTCTGTTTCTTTGGCGGTTCTAGAGTTTTTATCTCTGTCTCCGGATTCTGTTTTTGTTCCCCCTCATCCTGGTGTTTTCTTTGGTCGGGAGTTGCATCTTTAGAACCTTCGACATCCTTCTGTTTTGTCTCCGAACTACCTGGACCCTCACCTCTCAATACAGCGGGGAGATAGCTACGTTGGTGTTCCTGGAATTTCAATACCTTGGCTCTATCCCTGGGTGCCAAGGATTGGATCTGGGCTAGAATTTCTTCATAGGACCTCGCTCCTCGAAAAATGTCATCTGAGGGTGAATTCTCATGCTCAAATCTCTTGAGCCCGCAATTAGCCAAATGATTGCTTATGACCCTCTGTGGATCGTTCTTCTTGTATTTGATGGAGACCAAATATAGGTCTTCCAGGGCTGCCACCTCAGCTTTGGCATGCCCAAAATCTAATAAAGAATAAGAATTCAAACAAACAGGAAACGACGACCATACGTTTTTAGAGTACCCTTTAAGTTCTTTTCTCACACCTCTAATTACCATTTGCTGGGCAACCTCGCGACAAGCCAGCTTGTCGGGAATGAATAATGGCAGCACATATGGGGGAAAAGAAGCCCCGAAGACTCTAAAGTAGGAAAATTCAGCTTCTACATACCATTCCGTGATGTTGCTAAGATTTGTTACTATGTTATCCGAGATCCGGGGTGGCGGGTGACCAAAAATGACGATGTGAAGGGGTACCATTACCAAGTTAAAAATCTCATAAGAAAAATTTTCTGCTTTGTTTTCCCATAATTTTGCATGATATACATGTATGGGTTCATCTTCGACCGGAGTCCAACTCCAGTTCATTAATGGAAATGGTGTCATAGAAAAAATTGCATCCATAATGTACATGGACATGAAAAATGACGACGCCTTCCCGTTCTCCTTCTGTTCCTGATACTCTGTGACCCGATTGGTCAAGCTATCTGAAAGCATCTTTGCCCAGTTAAAAGAACATCCTTCGGTGACCTAAAACATTAGAGGCACCCACGCAAGAAAAAAATGTGATGTGTCCTCTTTCCCATATAACTGACATGTCATCATGGCCACATATCTGTACTGTGGTTCTAACGAAGCAATTGAATATATGCCGTGGGTATCAGCTCTGAACTTCGCGGTGTTTGAGACCAAATCCTTTATCAAACTGGACATGGTTTTATCATACTGTTCGCATTCCTTCTCCTTGAATTCTTCCAAGAACTCAACACCATATGTGTGGTCAGACGTAGCGAGTAGCTTGTACATGGTTTGTAGATGCTCCAGCCTGAAGGTCCTGATGGTGACTCTTTGCTCGTTCATGATATTCCTGGTCGGTATGTCCACATGGTCCAATGCCCATCGAACCATATCGTAATATGGAAGCAACCATGGTCTGGATGCTACTCTGTGCATTCCAGACTGGATGACTATTTTGTACTTGGTGGTTAAATCATCTCTTTCGTTGTCATCCGAGTTGTCGGAATAATCCACCAATTCTGCTTGCAGAATATCTGAAACATATGACCAATTCGGGATCGAGTTGATACTTCGGGGTGAAGTATCAGAGACATTGTCTAAGTCTTGTCCTAAAACCTCAACATTCGCCTTTGCTGCTTTTCGCGGAGCCATGGCTGAAGCTTGCATTTTAGCTCTTCTGCGATAGAACTGCGTATACATATAGAATTCAGTTTACTCAGAGGTGGTGAGCTCTGCGTTCTATGAAAATGCATTTTTCATAATGAAATACAACTCTGATATATACTCAAAAAACTTGGTACCTTTCAGAACAAGTTTGTCAAATCACATTTGGAAATAAATTCTGTCATAAAAAATCTGATCTTACGTCGATTTACCCTATTCCCTCATCAATGTCATAAATTTTGGCGGCTTTAACTCTCAGTTGGCGCACGGAGGAAAAGGATACCTCGTAAATCGTGTGGACATCAAAGCGTGGGATATACATTGATTTAGGCTTAATTAATTCAGTTTTATCGCTGCTAACAGTGGTTCGGTATTCGCTATATCGGGGATTTTCCTTTAACATTTTGAGTCTCTAACACCCGAGACTGCGAAGATCGATTTTGGTTTAATTAAACATAATCGAAATTTGAGGCTTGGTTAATTTTATGATTATTATATTCTCCATATCGCAACTCGGAGCTTCGAAGATAAATTTCTGGGAGATTTACATGCCGAGCTGCGAAACCGTGAGATTGCGACAACATGAATTAAATAAAGGGATTATAATCTTGGATTAAGTAATTAATTAATCACGTTATAATTGAATCGTGACTTCACGAGTCAGGGTTTAGACGATCAAACTTTCAAAAAGGACAATGCCGAGTGGCGAAATGCCGAGAGAATCTTTTACCATGGTTTAGCTTTTACCCTTAACGTTGACATGAGTTACTCAAATAAGGAACTCGTATTCTCGGCTATCGGGGTTATGAAAGTAAAATTTTGGGTTTGAAAATCCCTGAGGCGCGAAACCTCGACGACGTTTAAACACGAGTTGAGGCAAACTTTACCCTCATTACTATTTTGAGTGAAAAGTTAAAACAACTTCATTGTTTCATGACTTGGGATGTGTGAACTGCATGAGCTATAGTATCCAGCCTAAGAGATCCCAAAGTAGAATGAAAGAGGAAAAATTTTATGACAGGTAGGACTTGTTTCGAGAGGGGAAAAATCATCACTGGTCGCGTGATCAAGCTTCAGAGATCATCAATATCTCCGAGGAAAAATGAAAAACCATTTTTAGATTTCAAGCATTAAGCATGAAACTTGTGAAGGGCTAGAAAAACAGGGGCGGCTCCAACACCTATCATCACAGTTGGTCCCTTCACCAAGTGGGGGATTGATTACACTACATGCAACCCTCCTTCAACAAGGGGGCACCATTATATCATTGTAGCCATAGACTACATCATGAAGTGGGTCGAAGCTATGCCAACGTTTAAAGATGATGGAGAGACTGCGACTCTCTTTTTATTCAAACAGATAATATCAAGGTTCAGTGTCCCGAGAGAGATTGTCACTGACCATGGTAGTCACTTTCAGAACTAGATGATAACCAAGTTAACATCAAAGAT
>JASDQU010437544.1:51105-61265 GCA_032191745.1 Picea mariana | reverse complement strand
TGGGCCTGTATCTGTTCAATCAAATTCCTCTGTTGGCTTGCCTGCATCCGACCATCTCGGACCACCATTTGTGCTTGCTCAAGCTTAGTTTTGAGCATCTCTATCTTGTTCTTATCGGCCAACCTGGCCTGCTCCATTCCTATGCTCACCTGATCTTTAGCAGTTTCCGTTGCTGTGGCTAATCTGGATTCAAAGGTCCTAATTAGGCGATTTTTTCTCTTAAGTTTGTTTTTTAGGAGCCCAACTGAAAATTGATTCACCGAGGCATAGGCTCCTAGTGTCCCTGCTATCTTAGTGGCGAATTGCTCATTTTTCTTGTTTTTTCCATCAGTTATGACTTTATATTTCTTTGCAGTCGACTCTCCTTCTTGATAGAATTCCCTTTTCACTACTGATTTTCTCTTTTTATCGAAGAAAAAATCGTTCGGAGGGAGTTCTTATACTCTTATGGGCCTCAGCTCTTCATTGAAAATCCATCCCGCATCGATATTTCCCTGTGTCAACTGCAAGGGGGTAACTGAGGTGATGGGTTCTCTGATCTGCTTCGTAGATTTTCCTGGAGTATCGACCAGACTCTGCTTCTTCGACTGTTCTGGAGTCTTTATCTCGGTCTCTGGATTTTGTTTCTTTGGCGGTTCTAGAGTTTTTATCTCTGTCTCTAGATTCTGTTTTTGTTCCCCCTCATCCTGGTGTTTTCTTTGGTCGGGAGTTGCATCTTTATAACCTTCGACATCCTTCTGTTTTGTCTCTGAACTACCTGGACCCTCACCTTGCAATACAGTGGGGAGATAACTACGTTGGTGTTCCTGGAATTTCAATACCTCGGCTCTATCCCCGGGTGCCAAGGATTGGATCTGGGCTAGAATTTATTTATAGGACCTCGCTCCTCGGAAAATGTCCTTCGAGGGTGAATTCTCATGCTCAAATCTCTTGAGCCCGCAATTAGCCAAATGATTTCTTATGACCCTCTATGGATCGTGCTTCTTGTATTCAATGGAGACCAAATTTAGGTCTTCCAGGGCTGCCGCCTCGGATTTGGCATGCCCGAAATCTAATAAAGAATAAGAATTCAAACGAACAGGAAATGACGACCATACCTTTTTAGAGTACCCTTTAAGTTCTTTGCTCACACCGCCAATTACCATTTGCTGGGCAACCTCGCGACAAGCCAGCTTGTTGGGAATGAACAATGGCAGTGCGTGTGGGGGAAAAGAAGCCCCGAAGACTCTAAAGTAGGAAAATTCATCTTCTACATACCAGTCCGTGATGTTGCTTAGATTTTTTACTATGATATCTGAGATCCGGGGTGGGGGGTGATAAAAAATGGCGATGTGCAGGGGTACCATTACCCAGTTAAAAATCTCATAAGAAAAATTTTCTTCTTTGTTTTCCCATAATTTTGCATGATATACATGTATGGGTTCATCTTCGGTTGGAGTCCAACTCTAGTTCATCAATGGAAATGGTGTCATAGAAAAAATTGCGTCCATAATGTACACGGACATGAAAAATGACGACGCCTTCCCGTTCTCCTTCTGTTCCTGATACTCTGTGACCCGATTGGTCAAGCTATTCGAAAGCATCTTTGCCTAGTTAAAAGAACATCCTTCGGCGACCCGAAACATTAGAGGCACCCACGCAAGAAAAAAATGCGATGTGTCCTCTTTCCCATATAACCGACATGTCATCATGGCCACATATCTGTACTGTGGTTCTAACGAAGCAATTGAATATGTGCCGTGGGTATCGGCTCTGAACTTCGTGGTGTTTGAAACCCAATCCTTTATCAAACTGGACATGGTTTTATCATACTGTTTGCATTCCTTCTCCTTGAATTCTTCCAAGAACTCAACGCCATATGTGTGGTCAGACATAGTGGGTAGCTTGTACATGGTTTGCAGATGCTCCAGCCTGAAGGTCCCGATGGTGACTCTTTGCTCATTCATGATAGTCCTGGTCGGTATGTCCACATGGTCCAATGCCCATCAGACCATATTGTAATATGGAAGCAACCACGGTTTGGATGCTACTCTGTGCATTCCAGACTGGACGACTATTTTGTACTTGGTGGTTAAATCATCTCTTTCGTTGTCATCTGAGTTGTCAGAATAATCCACCAATTCTTCTTGCAGAATATCTGAAACATATGACCAATTCGGGACCGAGTTGATACTTCGGGGTGAAGTATCAAAGACATTGTCTGAGTCTTGTCCTAAAACCTCAACATTCACCTTTGCTGCTTTTCGCGGAGCCATGGCTGAAGCTTGCATTTTAGCTCTTCTGCGATAGAACTGTGTATACATACAGAAGTCAGTTTACTCAGAGGTGGTGAGCTCTGCGTTCTATGAAAATGCATTTTTCATAATGAAATACAACTCTGATATATACTCAAAAAACTTGGTACCTTTCAGAACAAGTTTGTCAAATCACATTTGGAAATAAATTATGTCATAAAAAATCTGATCTTACGTCGATTTACCCTATTCCCTCATCAATGTCATAAATTTTGGCGGCTTTAACTCTCAGTTGGCGCACGGAGGAAAAGGATACCTCGTAAATCATGTGGACATCAAAGCGTGGGATATACATTGATTTAGGCTTAATTAATTCGGTTTTATTGCTGCTAACAGTGGTTTGGTATTCACTATATTGGGGATTTTCCTTTAAAATTTTGAGTCTCTAACACCCGAGACTGCGAAGATTGATTTTGGTTTAATTAAACATAATCTAAATTTGAGGCTTGATTAATTTTATGATTATTATATTCGCCATATCGCAACTCGGAGCTTCGAAGATAAATTTCTGGGAGATTTACATGCCGAGCTACGAAACCGCGAGATTGCGATAACATGAATTAAATAAAAGGGATGATAATCTTGGATTAAGTAATTAATTAATCATGTTATAACTGCATCGTGACTTCACGAGTCAGGGTTTAGACGATCAAACTTTCAAAAAGGACAACGTCGAGTGGCGAAATGCCGAGAGAATATTTTACCACGGTTTAGCTTTTACCCTTAACCTTGACATGAGTTACTCAAATAAGGAACTCGTATTCTCGGCTATCGGGGTTATGAAAGTAAAATTTTGGGTTTGAAGATCGCCGAGGCGTGAAATCTCGACGACGTTTAAACACGAGTTGAGGCAAACTTTACCCTCGTTACTGTTTTGAGTGAAAATTTAAAACGACTTCGTTGTTTCATGACTCAGGATGTGTGAACTGCATGAGCTATAGTATCTAGCCTGCGAGATCCCAAAGTAGAATGAAAGAGGAAACATTTTATGACAGGTAGGACTTGTTTCGAGAGAGGAAAAATCATCGCTGGTCGCGTGATCAAGCTTCAGAGATCATCAATATCTCCGAGGAAAAATGAAAAACCAGTTTTAGATTTCAAGAATTAAGCATGAAACTTGTGAAGGGCTAGAAAAACAGGGGCGGCTCCAACACCTATCATCATAGTTGGTCTCTTCACCAAGTGGGGGATTGATTACACTACATGCAACCCTCCTTCAACAAGGGGGCACCATTATATCATTGTAGCCATAGACTACATCACGAAGTGGGTCAAAGCTATGCCAACGTTTAAAGATGATGGAGAGACTGCGACTCTCTTTTTATTCAAACAGATAATAGCAAGGTTCAGTGTCCCGAGAGAGATTGTCACTGACCATGGTAGTCACTTTCAGAACCAGATGATGACCAAGTTAACATCAAATATTGGGTTGCGGAAAGAACATTCGTCACCCTACTACCCCCAAGAAAATGGTCAGGTGGAAGTTGTAAATAAATCTCTTAAGACCATCCTACAACGAACAATCAACTCAGCCAAGTCAAATTGGCATTTGATGTTATACTCAGCATTATGGGCTTACCAAACGTCTGTTAAGACTGCAACCAGTTTCTCACCTTTTCAACTCATTTACGGGTTGGAAGTAGTCTTGCCTATCGAATGTCAGATCCTGTCTCTAAATTTGGCAGTACAATTATTGCCAGACACTTCTCCACTTGAAGAACGATTATTATATCTTGAGTGGCTCAATGAGCAACATCATGATGTGGCCCTAGCCAACAAGGCTCACAAACATAAATTCAAGTGTCAGTATGATTGGTTCGTTCGTCCTCAAATCTTCTCTGAAGGTGACCTTGTCTTGGTCTATGACCAAGATAAGGACCCCCTAGGGGCAAGAAAATTCAAACCCATGTGGTTCATACCTTTCATCATAAAAGAGGTTCTAAAAAAGGGCACTTATCGTTTGGTTGACTTTGAGGGAAATTCTTTGGCGGAGCCTCGAAATGGGCTCTACCTCAAGAAGTATTACTCATAGGTAGGTCACCTTGGGTAAATTTTTGTAACATATGTATAGTCTTTGTACTATTACTTTCTATTTTCTTTTAGTATTATGGACGTGTCATTTTTGATGTTATCTTTTGTCACTGTGGCAGATGTCAAGTGAATCAAAGGTGTTCATTGGGTACGCAGATGGTGCTAGCCAACACACTCGGAGGCTTTCCTCCACAGCTTGGGTAATTTTTACACCTTGAGGCCAGTCATTATCTTCTGGAGGTATATGCTTAGGTGACACCACAAACAATGTCTTCGAGTATAGTACAGTTATTGAGTTGCTTTGTGATGCCCTGTCATTTGGTATCTCTCATCTTCGGGTCTATTTAGATGCTCAACTGGTTGTGTCTCAGTTAAATAGAGTCTACCGTGTTTATGATCTGACTTTACACTGACGATTCCTTAGGGTACGTCTCTTAGAACGAAGCTTTGATTATATTACATACTTTCATGTTCGTAGGAGATTAAACCAAATTACAAATACTCTAGCTAATCAAATTTTAGACTGACATCTCACACACATAAAAAGACATACACATAAACATGTAAATACATTTTTAAAGGAAAATATGATCCATAAGACACAAAAAGACATAAAAATCCATATATAATATCATAATCATCAGAGTACATAGGTGGATGCAAGCGACTCAAAAGTATGGCCAGTAATGAGTCATGGGGCTTATTCCCTCAAAAAATATATACAAGTAGTGTTCTTGGCACGTGAAAAGTCTAGACTAACTAAGGTCAGGGCCTGTGGGCCTTGTTGTAATGATCAACAATGTTTTCCAAATGCCGAAACAGTCGGACCCACGTCCATGGTGCCCCCACTACATGAGGTTGCATAGATGGTGGTAGATCCTCAATCTCTGCCATAGGGTCTGTGCGGGTGAGCGAGTTAAAGTTTTGCTTGACTGGTCTCAAAACCCTCTCAGCCTCACCGACTGGAAGCTCTCCTACTGCTATTGGTTCCTCTGCGGTGGCAGGTGCAGCCCCTATCCAAGGATGACACTTGTTCCTCGCGTAATCCGTAGGTCGCACTGGTTCCACATCTGCAAATAATAGACACATATCTATCAAATACTCTAGTATAAAAAAAATGATATATAAAAAACAACATAAAAATTACATGTGTTTCACAAAAAACAAAAAAATGATGCAAAATTACCCATCTCTCCTCGCTCCTCCCCAAGAGGTACCAGTATCTCAGGATCTCTTGAGAAATCAATCCCAACATAAGGGTAATCCTCTATGACTAGAACCTGTCATGACAGCCAAGCAAAGAAATCATCATCAAAGGACTCATTGGTCCTTCCACCACCCTATCGTGGTAGTAACACTGCCCATCTGCAAACTGTAGGAAGAGAGACCTGATGTCCTCATACCACCACTTGAGGACTGAAACTAGGAACTCTTTAAAAGAAGAAAGAGCATAGAATTGTTCCGAACCCAAAGTTCCTCTGCATCCGTGACCGACAATCTATCATCTGCCTCTTCATATAATCTAGCAGTGCAGTGTTCCAGTCAAATATCTGTGCATTTAAGCACTGGACTGCACTGTTCATCTGTGCATGTGACGCCTGATGTAAAGCCACATAACCAGTCATCTGCCTAATAAGCAACATAATCACCTGCAGTGATAAATCAATGATCTTTCTTATGGGCACCTGTGAGCTCGATCAGTCTGTACTAGACTCACAATAAAGTCCTATCAATTCCGATATGGTATGAGGCCCCTAAGGAAATCTCCAAAAATTGATTGGTTCCCCTCTCTTGGAGAGGCCAGTCAAAAAATATATGTCCTCTGTAGTAGGCACCAGTGAATGCCTCTCTAACATAAAGGCCTCTGCATCGGGATTCCAATAATCAACCAAGGCATTCAATAGCCTAGGTTGTGCCCACATAAAAGGACATAGGAAGAACTTGAGCAACCCACATTACATTAAGGCAACAACAACATTGGGGTCTTCCCTGACCAACTCACTAATATCCTCATGCTCTCTTTCCCTCTAGTGAACATACATCCTACAAAACACCAAGTTCAGGAGGGTTAACCCTAGTTTTTTTAAAAAAAAATCACTAAATAAAGGGTCCACGTGGGTTGTAATGATGATAGTTGTGTGTACACGCGTGCAGTTTTTCCTCTGCTCGAGTGTACACGCGACTGGTCATAAGACAACCCACGTGGACCTAGGGCTGACCTTTTGAAGGTTGACGGCCCCCAAAAAATTGAAACTAAAATCATAAATAAAGATTTAAATTGCAAGAGGAGAGAGTTTATACTTACTTGGTCTAGATGGATGGTCGTTTTGTCCAATGTAGCTCTCGGAATCACCACTTTTATCAAAGGGGTTTTTTTGCTCCAGAGTCAATTTCCAAATCAACAATGGTGATAATGAGCTGCCAAATTCTATTTATAGACTTTTTGGCTTCTTTTTGTCATTTTTTTGGCCCCCCATATCATTTTCTTTAAATTGAAAACCATTTAGAGTGATTTAGGAGTTGCATTGGAAGGTTATGATCTGGTATCAAGACATTTTTTTTGGAGTTTTGGGTCCCTTTTGACGGTCCATGGGAATAACTTCAGATGAAAAACTTGAGCATATAGGTTAGGTTTCCACCCCGACTTTTATATCTCGTTGTGTTTATCCCTTTTCCATAGGATCGATCCCATCAAGTTGCGACATAGAACCATCATTTGCTGCTTTATAAGTGTCGCGATTTGGTGGTAGAGCTTACCGGAACATGGATGCCCTAGGTAGATCCTAGTTGCATTATGGTGTCCATGTTGTCACTAATGAATATAGGTTTAGGAGTCCTTTTTGTTTTTCTTGATTACGAGTTTGAGCCTCATTTGCATGATTCCTTTTCAATCTTGACCTCACCCTTGGGACTCCCAAAAAACATAACGGGTCTTCTTTTAATCCCTTTTCAAACCCTTTAAACATGAAAATATTGTCGAGCGATCTTGTGGCCTTTCACGCTCGTTAAAATGAAATTTGAAGTCACGTCTATCCGGTGGTAGTTTTCCCCTTTTTCGGTTCAGACGGTCAACTGTACAAAAAAAGGTATATTGTAAGGAACTTCAATTCTCTAGAAGAGTACCCTCAGGTATCATTTTAACCCTTTTTTGGGCCCGAGGGACTAAATGTATGAAAAAGAAACCCCCACAGAGTCTACAATTAAGCTCTTTTCAAACTCCCTAAAATTGAAAAGATTGCCGAGTGACCTTATTCTTTCACACTCGTTAAAATGGTCCAGAAGAAAATTCCTGACAGAGTCCATAGTTAAGATTTTTTTAGACTCCTTAAAAATAAAAAAATGGCTGAGTGATCTTGTCTTTATCACACTCATTAAAATGGTTTTGAATAGATGTCTTTTTGGTGCTAGTTTACCCCTTTTTCGAACCGACTAGACTACCTTCGAAAAAGGTACCCCAGTGGAGTCTCCTTTTATGTTTTTTAGACTCTCTAAATATGAAAAACCGCCGATCTTACCTTCTCTGGGCTCATTAAACTCACATCAAAGGACCTTACCATTGTGTGTTTTATTAATCACATTTGCATACCCGCATCTTTGGCCTAATGTCAGCTCCATGTTGCTCTCAACTGAACCATCTAAATCATGCCTTATACACAAGCCCTGTAGCACTTTTCCTTTGCGTCTTGACACCTTTGTCCCCTGGAGGATTTTTCTCGAGTGTACTTACTTTGAACATCAGTATTGTCCCTGCACCTTGAACTTGTATGTTTGCAACACTCATTCCTCCTTTGTAACATAACATTCTTTTATTCTTTTTCAAAAATTATTGAAAAAGACAAAAAAAATCAAATATACCCCAAAAAGAGGAAAGGAAAAGTATTTTCTTTATTGGCAGCATAATGAGTCGCCCTTGGATAAATCAAATCTATCTGTTTGTTCGTCAAACTCTAGGATTTAATACGACCTTAGGAAGTTGTTCTCTCTACATAGAGTTGTGTCCTCCTCCATTTGGCTATTCTTCCAAACATATGGAGAGTTTGCGTTGCCTCCTGCCTCGTAAACTTATGTTAATGCCATGCTGCTTGAGTATCATCATTTGTCATGCTATTGTCTAAGGGAAGTTTTTACCAAGCCTGATTCAGCCCCTATGCAGTTTGTCTCTTGCCTTCATGCTCGACCATCTTGAACGTCCAATCAAGTCTTTGTTTGGAATCAATGAAGCCTTCAGTATAATCATCAAGATTCTCTAAGTCCATGACTGATGAGCTGTCGAAGACCTTTGGGTAGTGAAGTTGTACACTCATATTACACTCCTACCCAAGTTTTGAAGATTTTGAAGTTGGTGCTCGAGATCTGAAGACCTCATCTCCAGCCATCAGGTCTTATCAACTTCTAGAAGATGGATACTCTATACGTATATCTTTTTGATTTCAAGATATAGCGCCGTTGTGTATTGCTCGCAACTACACTTTATATAGTTATATGACATGGATCTACAATGTATTTGATTGGCAGCCATGATTTTATTTTATCCCTAGCATGGGTATGCCCGCATCGGTGAGACAATTATTATTTTGCAGATGCCACCTCCCAATTTCTGGTCCTTAGGCTCACTTGTTTGGCACATCGGTGAATATTGTTAATGTATTTTTGCCATCATATGCTCTTATGACCTCACAGATTAGGGGGCATCTGTTATAACCCTAATTTTCACTAGACATGCTTACCTGGCATCAGGCCATCTTAGATTCCTTCTTTGCCAAAAAACTGCTGAACAACTCTTCTTAAAAACCCCTTTTATAAAGGCCCATGCACCTTTCTACATTACTACATTCGTGTGCACGCTAGCTGACCCAAGACAATCTGCGTGTACCTACAAAAGCATGAAAAATGGAAAGTTGCTGATGAGACATAGAACTTTGGGTAAGTTAACTAAACCTTTCGACCATGCATGGCCGAACATTTGACCAAATACCTAGCTTCTTCTAGCCTATAAAAGAAGGGTTAGGGGTCCCATTTGGAAGAGGATAATCATAGTAAAGAAAATATACCCGGTTGAGCATTCCCTTTGTCCCAACCTTTATCCATCCTTGTGCAAAGAGAAGTATAGAGAAAAGTAGTTGGAAGACAGTGAAAGAGGAGCCCAGGACCAAGATCGAGGAGCAGTAACTGACTTTATCATTGCAAGGTATCATTGTGAAGTTAATAAAATAATTTATTTTCCCGTCCTGCCATATGAGATTGTCATTATTAGAATATTGGTTGTATGATTGATTAAATCTCTAACTCGTTAGTTCATAGATCAAATGCATGTGGAGTTCTTTTCTTGTCTTTAGTGAATGTAGGTCAACATTGGGAGGAGAGTTGCAGTCAAAGAATGACCAAGCATGAAAAGGGATCGACATCAAACACGAAAAATAAGGTATGTCAACTTAATCTCTTGAGCCTTGTATTTACATATGAGTATAGGAATTTAGGCATGGGATGATGGTAAAAAGTAAGAATCTTTAGGTCATTTCTGCATGCATGATAAAACCCTTAGTGCTAGTTCGTAGGAGGGATTTCCCACCCACAACAACAGTGATTCCATCATTCTACTTATACTTTAGGGCGGTTGGATGGGGAAAGGATAGGTGGTTGTAGTCACCTTCTGGTTGTAGCCAAAGAACACAGGGGGTTGTAGCTTCCTTCTGCTTGTAGCTAGAGAATTGGGGAGTTGGAGCTTCTCTCAGGTTGTAGCCTGAGAAACTAGGGGGTTGGAGCCTCCTTCCAGTTACAGCTGGAAAACAAATGAAGTTGGTGCTTCCAATGAATGTAATTCTTCAATACATATAA
>JASDQU010437544.1:39749-51055 GCA_032191745.1 Picea mariana | reverse complement strand
ATCATAAAAGAGGTTCTAAAAAAGGGCGCTTATCGTTTGGTTGACTTTGAGGGAAATTCTTTGGCGGAGCCTCGAAATGGGCTCTACCTCAAGAAGTATTACTCATAGGTAGGTCACCTTGGGTAAATTTTTGTAACATATGTATAGTCTTTGTACTATTACTTTCTAGTTTCTTTTAGTATTATGGACGTGTCATTTTTGATGTTATCTTTTGTCACTGTGGCAGATGTCAAGTGAATCAGAGGTGTTCATTGGGTACGCAGATGGTGCTAGCCAGCACACTCGGAGGCTTTCCTCCACATCTTGGGTAATTTTTACACCTTGAGGCTAGTCATTATCTTCTGGAGGTATATGCTTAGGTGACACCACAAACAATTTCTTCGAGTATAGTACAGTTATTGATTTTCTTTGTGACGCCTTGTCATTTGGTATCTCTCATCTCCGGGTCTATTTATATGCTCAACTGGTTGTGTCTCAGTTAAATAGAGTCTACCGTTTTCATGATCTGACTTTACACCGACGATTCCTTAGGGTACATCTCTTAGAACGAAGCTTTGATTATATTACATATTTTCATGTTCCTAGGAGATTAAACCAAATTACAAATACTCTAGCTAATCAAATTTTAGACTGACATCTCACACACATAAAAAGACATACACATAAACATGTAAATACATTTTTAAAGGAAAATATGATCCATAATACACAAAAAGACATACACATAAACATGTAAATACATTTTTAAAGGAAAATATGATCCATAATACACAAAAAGACATAAAAATCCATATATAATATCATAATCATCAGAGTACATAGGTGGACGCAAGCGCCTCAAAAGTATGACCAGTAATGAGTCATGGGGCTTATTCCCTCAAAAAATATATACAAGTAGTGTTCTTGGCATGTGAAAAGTCTAGACTAACTAAGGTCAGGGCCTGTGGGCCCTGTTGTAATGATCAACAATGTTTACCAAATGCTGAAACAGTCGGACCCATGTCCATGGTGCCCCCACTACATGAGGTTGCATATATGGTGGTAGATCCTCAATCTCTGCCATAGGGTGTGTGCGGGTGAGTGAGGTAAAGTTTCACTTGACTGGTCTCAAAACCCTCTCAGCCTCATTGACTGGAAGCTCTCCTACTGCTATTGGTTCCTCTGCGGCGGCAGGTGCATCCCCTGGCCAAGGATGGCACCTGTTCCTTGCGTAATCCGTAGGTTGCACTGGTCCCACATCTGCACATAATAGACACATATCTATCAAATACTCTAGTATAAAAAAAATGATATATAAAAAACAACATAAAAATTANCATGTGTTTGACAAAAAACAAAAAAATGATGCAAACTTACCCATCTCTCCTTGCTCCTCCCCAGGAGGTATCGGTATCTCAGGATCTCTTGAGAAATCAATCCCAACATAAGGGTAATCCTCTATGACTGGGACCTGTCGTGACAACCAAGCAAAGAAATCATCATCAAAGGACTCATTGGTCCTTCCACCACCCTATCGTGGTAGTAACACTGCCCATCTGCAAACCGCAGGAAGAGAGACCTGGTGTCCTCGTACCACCACTTGAGAACTGAAACTAGGAACTCTTTAAAAGAAGAAAGAGCATAGAATTGTTTCGAACCCAAAGTTCATCTGCATCCGTGACCGACAATCTGTCAGCTGCCTCTTCATATAATCTAGCAGTGCGTCAAATATCTGTGCATTTAAGCACTGGACTGCACTGTTCATCTGTGCATGTGACACCTGATGTAAAGCCACATAACCAGTCATCTGCCTAATAAGAAACATAATCGTCTGTAGTGATAAATTAATGATCTTTCTTATGGGCACCTGTGAGCTCGATCAGTCTGTACTAGCCTCACAATAAAGTCCTATCAATTCTGATATGTTATGAGGCCTCGAAGGAAATCTCTAAAAATTAATTGGTTCCCCTCTCTTGGAGAGGCTAGTCAAAAAATATATGTCCTCTATAGTAGGCACCAGTGAATGCCCCTCTAACATAAAGGCCTCTGCGTCAGGATGCCAATAATCAACCAAGGCATTCAATAGCCTAGGTTGTGCCCACATAAAAGGACATAGGAAGAACTTGAGCAGCCCACATTACATTAAGGCAACAACAACATTGGGGTCTTCCCCGACCAACCCACTAATCTCCTCATGTTCTCTTTCCCTCTAGTGAACATACATCCTACAAAACACCAAGTTCAGGAGGGTTAACCCTTGTTTTTTTTAAAATTTTTCACTAAATAAAGGGTCCACACACGCTGTAATGATGACAGTTGCATGTACACGCGTGCAGTTTTTCCTCTGCTCGAGTGTACACGTGACCGGTCATAAGACAACCCACGTGGACCTAGGGATGACATTTTGAAGGTTGACGCCCCCCCAAAAATTGAAACTAAAATCATAAATAAAGATTTAAATTGCAAGAGGAGAGAGTTTATACTTACTTGGTCCAGATGGATGGTCATTTTGTCCACTGTAGCTCCCGGAATCACCACTTTTATCAAAGGGGGTTTTTTTCTCCAGAGTCAATTTCCAAATCAACAATGGTGATAATGAGCTGCCAACTTCTATTTATAGACTTTTTGGCTTCTTTTTGTCATTTTTTTGGCCTCCCTTATCATTTTCTTTAAATTGAAAACCATTTAGAGTGATTTAGGAGTTGCATTGGAAGGTTATGATCTGGTATCAGGACATTTTTTTTAGAGTTTTGGGTCCCTTTTGACGGTCCATGGGAATAACTTCAGATGATCAACTTGAGCATATAGGTTAGGTTTCCACCCTGACTTTTGTATCTCGTTGTCTTTATCCCTTTGCCATAGGATCGATCCCATCAAGTTGCGACATAGAACCATCATTTGCTTCTTTAGAAGTGTCGCGATTTGGTGGTAGAGCTTACCGGAACATGGATGCCCTAGGTAGATCCTGGTTGCATTATGGTGTCCATGCTGTCACTAATGAATATAGGTTCATGAGTCATTTTTGTTTTTCCTGATTACGAGTTTGAGCCTCATTTGCATGATTCCTTTTCAATCTTGACCTCATCCTCGGGACTCCCAAAAAACATAACGGGTCTTCTTTTAAGCCCTTTTCAGACCCTCTAAACATGAAAATATTGTCGAGCGATCTTGTGGCCTTTCACGCTCGTTAAAATGAAATTTGAAGTCACGTCTATCCGGTGGTAGTTTTCCCCTTTTTCAGTTCGGACGGTCAACTGTACAAAAAAAGGTATATTGTAAGGAACTTATATTCTCTAGAAGAGTACCCTCAGGTATCATTTTAACCCTTTTTTGGGCCCGAGGGAGTAAATGTATGAAAAAGAAACCCCCAAAGAGTCCATAGTTAAGCTCTTTTCAAACTCCCTAAAATTGAAAAGATTGCCGAGTGACCTTATTCTTTCACACTCGTTAAAATGGTCCAGAAGAAAATTCCTGACAGAGTCCATAGTTAAGCTTTTTTCAGACTCCTTAAAAATAAAAAAAATGGCTGAGTGATCTTGTCTTTATCACACTCATTAAAATGGTTTTGAATAGATGTCTTTTTGGTGCTAGTTTACCCCTTTTTCGAACTGACTAGACTACCTTCGAAAAAGGTACCCCAGCGGAGTCTCCTTTTATGTTTTTTAGACTCTCTAAATATGAAAAACTGCCGAGCTTACCATCTCTGGGCTCGTTAAACTCACATCAAAGGACATTACCATTGTGTGTTTTATTAATCACATTTTCATACCCACATCTTTGGCCTAATGTCAGCTCCATGTTGCTCTCAACTGAACCATATAAATCATGCCTTATACACAAGCCCTGTAGCACTTTTCCTTTGCATCTTGACACCTTTGTCCCCTGGAGGATTTTTCTCGAGTGTACTTACTTTGAACATCAGTATTGTCCATGCACCTTGAACTTGTATGTTTGCAACACTCATTCCTCCTTTGTAACGTAACATTCTTTTATTCTTTTTCCAAAATTATTGAAAAAGACAAAAAAAATCAAATATACCCCAAAAAGAGGAAGGGAAAAGTATTTTCTTTATTGGCAGCATAATGAGTCGCCCTTGGATAAATCACATCTATCCGTTTGTTCATCAAACTCTAGGATTTAATACGACCTTAGGAAGTTGTTCTCTCTAAATAGAGTTGTGTCCTCCTCTATTTGGCTATTGTTCCAAACATATGGAGAGTTTGCGTTGCCTCCTACCTCATAAACTTATGTTAATTCCATGCTGCTTGAGTATCATCATTTGTCATGCTATTGTCTAAGGGAAGTTTTTACCAAGCCTGAGTCAGCCCCTCTGCAGTTTGTCTCTTGCCTTCATGCTCGACCATCTTGAACATCCAATCAAGTCTTTGTTTGGAATCAATGAAGCCTTCAGTATAATCATCAAGATTCTCTAAGTCCATGACTGATGAGCCGTCGAAGACCTTTGGGTAGTGAAGTTGTACACTCGTATTACACTCCTACCTAAGTTTTGAAGATTTTGAAGTTGTTGCTCGAGATCTGAAGACCTCATCTCCAGCCATCAGGTCTTATCAACTTCTAGAAGATGGATACTCTATACGTATATCTTTTTGATTTCAAGATATAGCGCCACTGTGTATTGCTCGCAACTACACTTTATATAGTTATATGACATGGATCTACAATGAATTTGATTGGTAGCCATGATTTTATTTTATCCTGAGCATGGGTATGCCTGCATCGGTGAGACAATTATTATTTTGCAGATGCCACCTCCCAATTTCTGGTCCCTAGGCTCACTTGTTCGACACATCAGTGAAGATTGTTAATGTATTTTTTCCATCATATGATCTTCTGACCTCACAGATTAGGGGGCATCTGTTATAACCCTAATTTTCACTAGACATGCTTACCTGGCATCAGGCCATCTTAGATTCCTTCTTTGCCAAAACACTGCTGAACAACTCTTCTTAAAAACCCCTTTTATAAAGGCCCACGCACCTTGCTACATTACTGCATGCATGTACACGCTAGCTGATCCAAGACAATCTGCGTGTACCTACAAAAGCACGAAAAACGAAAAGTTGTTGATGAGACATAGAACTTTGGGTAAGTTAACTAAACCTTTCGGCCATACATGGCCAAACATTCGACCAAATACCTAGCTTCTTCTAGCCTATAAAAGAAGGGTTAGGGGTCCCATTTGGAAGAGGAGAATCATAGTAAAGAAAATATACCCGGTTGAGCATTCCCTTTGTCCCAACCTTTAGCCATCCTTTTGCAAAGAGAAGTATAGAGAAAAGCAGTTGGAAGACAGTGAAAGAGGAGCCCAGGACCAAGATCGAGGAGCAGTAACCGACTTTATCATTGCAAGGTATCATTGTGAAGTTAATAAAATAATTTATTTTCCGTCCCACCATATGAGATTGTCATTATTAGAATATTGGTTGTATGATTGATTAAATCTCTAACTCGTTAGTTCATAGATCAAATGCATGTGGAGTTCTTTTCTTGTCTTTAGTGAATGTAGGTCAACATTGGGAGGAGAGCTGTAGTCAAAGAATGACCAAGAACAAAAAGGGATTGACATCAAACACGAAAAATAAGGTATGTCAACTTAATCTCTTGAGCCTTGTATTTACATGAGTATTGGGATTTAGGCATGGGATGATGGTAAAAAGTAAGAATCTTTAGGTCATTTCTGCATGCATGATAAAACCCTTAGTGCTAGTTCGTAGGAGGGATTTCCCACCCACAACAACAGTGATTCCATCATTCTACTTATACTTTAGGGCGGTTGGATGGGGAAAGGATAGGTGGTTGTAGTCACCTTCTGGTTGTATCCAAAGAACACAGGGGGTTGTAGCTTCCTTTTGGTTGTAGCTAGAGAATTGGGGAGTTGGAGCTTCCCTCAAGTTGTAGCCTGAGAAACTAGGGGGTTGGAGCCTCCTTCCAGTTACAGCTGGAAAACAAATGAAGTTGGTGCTTCCAATGAATGTAATTCTTCAATACATATAAGAAAAAATATTTTGTGGTTTTATCCCGATTTGGGGTACCACGTAAAACACTAGTGTATTGTGTATGTGTGTGATCGTTCATTTATTATTGCTGATTATTGGATAATAATTCTACATTGATATAACACTTGGATTATTTGAAGAAAAAGGATTATAATTACGCTATTACTGATTCACCCCCCCACTTAGTAATCCAACAATTGGTATCAGAGTAGGTTCCTTGAGAAATCAGTTTAACCACTGAAATGTAGATCATGGAAAATACCAACTTGTATAAAAATGGAATACCACAGTTTGATGGACATAAGTATTCTTTTTGGAGCATAAGGATGAAGACATATATATAGGCACAACGATTTCAAGTTTTGCAATCAATTGTAGATGGATACAGAACACCAGCAGTTCCACCAACAAATGAAAAAGAAATAAAACTCAGTGAGAATAATTCCAAAGCCAAAAATGCACTTTTGAATGGTCTCAGTAATACTATATTCACCAAAGTTGCACATTGTAAATACACTAAAGATATTTGGGACAAGCTTCGAAATATTTATGAAGGAGATACAAAAGTCAAAGCAGTAAAGCTTCAAACTTACAGAGGTCAGTTCGAACAACTAAAAATGAAGGAAGATGAAGATATTGCAACCTACTTCTTACGAGTCAATGAAACAATGAATGCAATCATAGGATTGGGAGAAGAAATTGAAGAATCTGTAATTGTTCAAAAGGTACTAAGATCTCTTCCTATGATATTCAACCCTAAGATATCAACACTAGAAGAAAGATCAGATCTAGACTCAATAAGCATCGATGAATTGAATGGAATCTTCATAGCATATGAAATGATAACTGAATAGGAAAATCTAGATGTAAAAGAAGCAGCCTTCAAAGCATCCAAAAGATCAAAGAAAAAGAAAAAGGAACAAGAAGAATATATCAGTAGTAGCAATGTCTCAGAAGATAATGAAGAAGTGGCCAACTTCGTCAAAAGACTGAACAACTAGGGAACCAACGTTAGGTATAGAGGTAAGCTTCCTTTAATTTGTTTTAATTGTGATAGTATTGGTCATTTTGTTAACAAATGTCCTCATAATAAAAAGAGAAATGATGAAGGTTACTCAAAAGGCAGACAAACATATAAAGGTAAAATAACTACAAAGAAAGTTTTCAAGAAAAGCTTTTGCACCAAAGAAAACATCTCATCATTAGATGAAGATGAAGTCAGTGACAATGAAACAGGGAGAGTTCTATTCATGACAGTAGAAGACTTTGATAAAGAAGACTCCGAAAAAGAATATGAAGAAGCATATGAAGAATAAATTGAAGAGGCATAAGTTGACTTCTGAGAAGAATTAATGAGTGCCATAGAAGTTATCAGAAGAGAAAAGAAGACTCTGATAAAGAAGACTCCGAAGAAGAATATGATGAAGTCAAAGAAGAATATGAAAAAGTTGAAGAAGAAATTGAAGAGGCAGAATTTGAATTTTGAGAAGAATTAATGTGTGCCATAGAAGTTATCATAAGAGAAAAGAAGAAAAACAAGAAACTACAAGCAGAACTAGACAAGAAAGAAGACACTCAAGAACTAGAACAAATCATCAAAAAATTGAAGGTTCAAATGGAAGAAGATAAAAGAATTGAAGAAGCACTCAAAGAACAACTAGAAGAAAAGGGTAGGATCATTGGAAACTTGGAAGTAGAGATTGTCACACTAAGAAAGGATATTCAAAAGAAAAATATGCAGAATAGATCAAAAGTTTTGGATGACATTATACAACAGTGAAAAATCTCATTTTGACAAGACCGAGCTTGGATGCAATCAGACAGAAAAGGGGTCAAGCTCCGAAACAACAGATCAATAAACATATCCAAAAATCTATGCAGAAACAATCAAAGGGGATAAGAAGATATACAAGGTAGATTACAGGGACACTCCTCCACCGAGAAGATTAAGATTTCAGAATCAACAGCAGACAGATAGGCCTCAAGAAGAAGAAGGATTCATAAGAGCACCTCCTTTCAGAAGATATTCAACTCCCAAGTATCAAACTATATTTTTTGGTTTATGTTATGCATGTAATAATTTTGGACATAAAACTGTGAATTGCAGAGCTAACAACAGGAACAACAACAACTTTGAGAGTTATACACAAAGGGGTTATTCAAGAAGGCCTAGTGAAACACAGAGAATAAGTTACAATAGGTTTGAATCTTTGAGAAATGAAGTGGAATGTTACAAATGTAACAATTTTGGACATGTGGCCAAAGAGGGCAGAATGCAATCCCTCCTAAAGAACCTCAACAAAATAACAATGGTCACAAACAGGAACAACAAAAAAGGACATGGATAAGAAAACAAGATCAATATAGCAATGAAGAATGCACACTCATTCTACAAGCTAAGTAGAAGAAACATGGTTGGTATGTTGACAGTGGGTGTTCAAAACACATGACAGGTTATAGAGACAAGTTTCTTACATTACGAAAGGAAAGAGATGGATCGGTCTCCTTCGGAAATGATGATTCATCCAAAACCATTGGAAAAGGCATAGTCCGAATTGGGAACAAGAATGAAAAGACAGAAAATGTTATACTAGTAGACGATATGAAACATAATATTCTAAGTGTGAGTCAAATGTGTGACCAAGGTCATAAAGTGACTTTCGATTCATAAAAGTGTGAGATAAGAAAAGAAGGTTCAGAGAGATTGATTGCTACAACTGCAAGAACTTCAAGCAACATATATGTGTCAAGTGAAATTGGAAATGAAAAGTGTTGTCTAGGAAAGGAAAATGAAAGTTGGCTATGGCACATAAGGATGCGTCACATGCATTTTTATAACTTTGTCAAAGTCAACAAAAGAGAATCAGTCAGAGAAATTCCCTAGATCATGAAACCAGCCAACAATTTATGCAAGCATTGTCAACAAGGAAAGAAAACAAAGATCAGGTTCAAATCAAAGGAATATTCAACAACAAGACCACTGGAAATTGTGCATACTAATATAGTTGGACCAAATTGTAATGTCCCCCAACTCTTGATGAAGAGGTTTGAGAAGACTTAGTGGCCTAGGCATCCCCACTAGGCCATAGTCTCAGATTGAGGGGAAAATTCAACCAAACTAAGGTTATGTTCTTAAGTTGACTTAATAAAAAGGTAAAAGGAATTAAAAAGATAACTCAATGAAGGAATAGAAGAATTGGAGGTTGAGTTAGGAGTTAACCCCAGGGGTTAACTTAACTCAACAGGGAAATAGAAGAAAAGTATAAAGAGAAGGCTAGGGTGCACCTCTCATTCATTCCGGGTTTTGGTATTTGCTTGTTGATGCTCTTGAGCATACAATTTTGAGGCTTTTGATATTACAAACTGTAGTGAACAACTCAGTGGTGAAATATTTCACTCACTTTGTTCCAATCTTGGTCTCAGGGATGAAATACTCCACCCACACCATTCTACATCTATCAACTATTCAGTAGGACTACCAGGGCTTTACCAATTGGACCAGTAGGGCCGTACCAACTAGGGTTTTCTTGTAGGGGCACAACATTTGTTGAGGAAGTCTTGGGGGTTTCTAGCATTAGGGTTTTGCTTGAAATCCCTTGCTCATCAGTTTGAGGGATTCTTTGAGGAATCATCACATCCTTATCATCTATTTGCAGGTTGGGACAATTTTAGGAGGAAGAGGATGATTTGGTGATTCAGTATTTCTCAGATCTAAAAGGCCATAGGCTAGACCTGACCTTGAAACTTCTCTCAGGTGCTTGTGGCTACTCGATCTATCATCCTAGAGATTTTTAGGCTATTCGGATCCCATATTCAGCTAGGCCGTACTATTGGCCATATTCAAGGTTTCAGGAGGGCCATACCAGTCTAGGGTTTCTGTAGTTGAGGAGGGAGCTTCAGTGTTTGAGCTCCATACTTCAAGAGGAGGCTTCCATTGCCTTGATCTATCATTGGAAGGAGATTGAAAACATTTGGGGGTATTCATATTCAGGAGGGCCGAACCCCTGGTATATATTGTCTTCAGCAGGTCATACCAGTAGTCACCAGGGCCTTACCAGTTTCTTGAGGGTTAGGCTTAAACCCTAGTTTTGCAGTTGAGCATTCATATTCTATTGCATACTTTGGGAGACTTGATTTGTATCTCCGGGAACATTTTGTATGCATCTCTATTATTGTCTTGAAGCCATCTATTCCACATCTGCTTCTCTATTTGTATTAGGTGCTTGCTTTCTTATAATAAAGTTCATCTATTTTATTGTGGTTCCTATCTTGTGTAGTGTTGATGATCTTCATAGGATTACAATGATGCTTGTATAATCTGTGGCTAAATAACTAAATAAACCCTAAGGCTGAAATATTCATGGCCAACCTGCATACTCAACAAATAATAATCAAATCAGTGGTTAATTAGTGATTCCAAGAAAAAACTTGTCTTGGGACCAGTACACAACTACAACAAAGGTCTTGAAAGGTGAGAGATACTTTATGTTATTAGTTGATGATTATACAAAAATGAATGCAGTTTGCTTTCTAAAGAATAAGTCAGAAGCTTTTGAAAACTTCAAAATCTACAAGGAAATGGTTGAAAATGAAATGGACTCAAGAATCAAATGTTTGAGATCTGATAATGGAGGAGAGTTCACCTCAAAGAAATTTATGGACTACTGCAACAATCATGGAATAAAAAGGAAATTCTCCATTGCTAGGAGACCTCAACAAAATGGAGTTGTTGAAAGAAAGAACATGACAGTACAAGAAATGGCTCGAACAATGCTAATGGATTCAAAATTGACAGATATTTTTTGGACACATGCAGTGCATGCAACAGTTCACATTCAAAACAAAGTAATGCTTAGAAACAAATCTGACAAAACTCCTTATGAACTATGGAAAGGAAGACCAACAAATGTAAAGCACTTCAGAGTTTTTGGAAGCAAATGCTATATCAAAAGAGAAGATGGAGGAATAGGAATGTTTGACTCTCGCGTGGACAAAGGAGTACTTGTTGGTTACTCAAGTACAAGAAAATCATACAAGTGTTACAATCTAAGATTGAACAAAGTTTTGGAAAGAATCAACATAACAATTGATGAAACAGGCAGACCATAATCAAAGGAAGAAAATGAATCAATGAAACAACCCTTAGAAGAAGAATCAAAAGATGAAAAGGAAGTAGAAGAGGAAGAGGAATATGAAGAGAATCCGATAGAAGAAAAAGAGAAAATTCAGCAAGTGTCTCCAAAGACACCTAGTAAATGAGTACAAAAGAATCATCCTTCAGATCAGATTATCGGAAACAAAGATGCCTGA
>JASDQU010437543.1:35988-55396 GCA_032191745.1 Picea mariana | reverse complement strand
TCTTGATGTTATATATGCTAATCTAAAACTAGGTTATCCATGTTATCTTCTATTTGATTGAATTGTTGTGGAAAATGTGTAAATGTAATTAAATCAAAATGTCGATATAAGAGTCTAACTTGCATCTATTTACGGAAGAGGCAAGGATTGAGGACACGGTACACATTGTTGAGCTGCAGGACGACTAGCTGGGAATATAATAAGATGCTAAGGTGATGAATGTGGCGGTGACTGGCCTCAGTGAGGAGGCCAATGATGGTTGTGTATTCTTCTTGGTTGTTGGTTGTTGAGCCTAAACATATGTCACCAGCATGGACAAGTTCATGTGAGGGGGTATATAGGTCCCAAGCGGGCAAAGCGAGATTCTGTGTCCAACGGCTAGCTCTGTCAGCGTAACTGATTTGGTAGGCCGATGGAGAATGAATTTGTCAATAACCCAGAGTGGTGGATCCGACATAAGTCATGGAGGGATCAAAAAAAGACTAAAAACTCTACAAACGTGTACAAAAAAAAGAGCCTAGTGTAGGGTGACTATGCTTAGGTGTAAAAATTATTTAAGTAGAACCCATTGACGGTTTCTTTGAGAGGATGGCCTTCTAGGGAGGCCAAGATGTATGTGCATTTAGTGAGGTAGTGTTGGATGATGTAGGTTCCATGCCATAATGACTCAAATTTCCCATGACCGAGGGTATCGTGAGCGATATCGTAGGCTAGGACGAGGTCTCCATCTAATGAGTGAAGGTTAACATGGCGGTCAAAGGTGGCCTTCAACCATTTTTTAGCTACCTCATTTTTCTATAATGAAGACTAACAGTCTTCATCCAACGACTCTAAGTTTAGCAAGCACTGCTCCATTGGAGCAGTGTCAGGTAATAGCTCGATGGTGGTGCGTAATGTGGGAATTTTGAACTCGATGGGGATGGTGGCTTCAATTCCATGGACGATATGGAATGGTGTGAAACCAATGGTAGTTTTAATTGCCGTGCAATAATCCCATAATGTTGAACACAACCTATGATGCTAGTTAGTCTTATGTTTGTTGATAGCGTGTTGTAGCATGGTTTGTAGCATGGTTTTAAGGACTTTGTTGATAGCCTCAACCTTTCCCTTGGAATGGGGGTGATATGGGGAGGAAAACTCATGGGAGAAGCCTAACCTTGAGGAGAGTTCAATGAAGATCTCATTCTCAAAGTGTTTACTGTGATAAGAGACCAATTGTAGTGGGACTCTGAAGTGGGTAATGATGTGGTTGAAGAAAAAATGCGTTGTTGTGACAACGGTGTTGTTAAATGTAGGCATGGATTCAGCCCATTTGGTAAAGTAATCTACTGCCACGATGATGTACTTGTGTCCATTTCCAGATGGAGGATTGCAATTCATGAATTCTATGCCCCATTTGCAAAAGGGGCCGGCAGTGATGACTAGATGTAGAAGAGCGGGTGGCGCTTGTGCTTTGTTTGCATAAAGCTAGCATTTGTCACATCCCTTCACAGCATGGATGCAATCATGAAACAATGTGGGCCAAAAGTAGTCTACTCGAATGATTTTCTGGGTGATGGACATCCCCAAGAGTTGACCATTGCAGGTCGTTGTGGCAATCATTCAAGACTCTCTCGGCTTTTTCGATGGTCCATCAACGGAGTATGGTGTCGACCCCACGTTAATATAATATCTCACTGATAAGGATATATTGAGGGGAATAATTGTGAATGCGCCGAAGATCATCTTGAGAGAGATGATACCCAAACTTTTGTGTCCGAAGGTAGATGAGAAGGTCTCCATACCAGGGGTCATCCGAGGGGATGTAGAATAGGTGTTCGTCAGGAAAATCCGTATTGATAGGTGAACTTGTAGCATCTGAGGGAAACATCATGATAAGTTCGAAGAGAATGAGTTCTTTCTTTCGTTTTGGATTTGAAAACTCTAGGTCATATTCCTAAAGGATGAAAATCCATCACGTAAATGTTCCATTAATTTTCCGCCTAATAAGCAAGTACTACATGGCATTGGAATCTGCCATGACTTTGGTAGTGTGAGGCAAGATATAATGACATAGTTTCTGAACTACGAGGACAACTGCGAGGGTAAGTTTCTCCTAATGATTGTACTTCAAGGGTGGTCCTGAAAGGTTTTTACTAATATAGTAAATAACATGCTCGTGACCATCATCCCCTTGTTGGACGAGAACTCCTGCTACTGATACAGATGAGGCTGACAAGTAGAGGATGTAGTCGCAATCATAGTCGGGTGGAGTAATCAAAGGAGTGCTGGAGAGAACCACTTATAAATCATCAAAAGAGGTTTGGGTATGTTCATCCCATCAAAATGGGATATCTTAATGCAATAAGTGAAGGAAACCATGTGTGCGAGTGGTGTAATTTGGAACAAAGCGGGGTAGAAAGTTATATTTGCCTTGTAGGCTCTAGAGTTGGCACAAATTCCAAGGGGGTGGAATTTTTGTGATAGCGTGGACCTTGAGGGGGTCCACAGTGATGCTATGTTGGGAGATGATGAACCCAAGGAGGCATCTGACAGTGACACAAAATACACACTTGAGGGGGTTCAAGCGGATATTAAACTAGTGACACCATTGAAAGACAACTCCTAAGTCATCTAGATGTTGAGTTTGCTTCTTGTATCAAGCAATGAGGTCATCCAAGTAAGTGAGGATGATGCAAGAAATATCGTGGAAAACATAAGTCATGGCCTGTTGGAACATCGCACCTACATTCTTGAGTCCAAAAGGCATGACACGATACGAAAAAGTACTCCATGGGGTGGTAAATGTGGTTTTATACTGATCCGTTGGATGGATTTGGATTTGGTTGTAGCCAGAGAAACCATCCATGAAGGATAGAGCCATGTGGCCTGCACAGTCATTGATGATTTGGTCTATGAAAGGAATTGGGAAGTTTTCTTTGGGACAAGCGTGATTGAGATCATGAAAGTTGGTGAAGACACGAATAATGTCCTGTGTTTTGTTGACAGGGACGGTGTTGGAAACCCATGATGTGTATGCGATGGGGCATATGAACCATGCAATGCATAGTTTGTCAATTTTGTCTTTGATAGCCACTTCTTTGGATGGGTGCAATGGGAGTTTCTTTTGATGTACAGGGGTGATATCTGGCCATGTGTTGATGCAATGTTCGATGATAGAAGGATCGAGGTCGGGCATCTCCATGTAGGACCAAGAAAAAATATCCTGGTATTCCTGAAAGAGAGATTTGTAAGCTGTGAGTTCCTTAGGGGAGCATGCAGTGCCAATTATGATTTCTTCTATGATTCCTAATTTGACGAAAATGTCAATTTTGATAGTGGGGGAAATATTGGCCATGTTTCCTTCTTCAAAAGCATTGGGGGTAGGGATAGGGTTGTTGAACCAGTCTATATGCCCATATGGAATGAAATCCTTTGTTTCAAGTGCGCATATGGAGGCTTGACTAGGAGGGTCAAAGGATTCCTATTAGAGGAAGAGCACTCTGTGATGGAGTGTGTTCCATGGGAAATCGGGGGTAGTTAGTTCCTCCAGGATATCTACGTCATGGTGGAATATGAGAGAATATAAGGGATCTAGGGAAGGAACATTGGTGACTGTCACCATATGGTTGTCTTCATGTGGTGAATACATAGAGGGGGTTTCGCAACTATGGTGCGATGGAATGATTGACATAAACCAAATGTCTAGACACTATGGGTTGTAAACTGTGGTCAGGGGTAAGATTTCCTGAGGGAAATGAAATAGAGAATTGGGGGGATTTGGGGGAAAATCCTTAGACACTCTATCCATGAACCATGGAGGGGTGGGAAGTAACTCAAGTTTAGAGGAGATGATGTGGATAGGAGGGGGAATTTCTTGCATCGCGGGAACTGAGGTGGTTGGAGGATTTTGAATAAGGGCCATTTGATGATGCATGTATTCAATGATCGTAGGACACTGGTATGTGAAATGATCAAGTGATTCACAAAGAGAGGAAGGGAACCTCATCTGTTCATTGAATGAGGTCATGAAATAATGGATGTTAGTGAGGTGGGAACTTGATGACATGGGTGGAGAAGGGTCTTGCTAAAAGTTTTGGTGTATTTCCATTAATGTCTGTCGAAATTGAGGTAGCACAAGGAAATGATGAGTGTAGTGGCCATACTCTGAACAGATGGCACATGTGAATCTGGTGTGCAACCCTTTACTTCCTGTAGTAAGGGATGCATTGGTAGTATTAGGTGTGCTCAAGGAAGCGACGAGCAAGGTGGTTTCTTGAGGGATTTGGATCAAATTGTGTAACTCAGAGAGAGAGGGACACATATTTTGGGGGTTTCCTTCTCTCTCGCAGAGTGCACAAGGAGGTTGAACTCAGGGAGGAAGGGGAGTAGTGGGCTTTTCCTTCTTTTGCCTGCCCCCAACTATATTGGTGGTGCCGACAAGTGGGGGTGAGGGAGGTGTGGTTGGAGTTAGTACTGGAATCTGCATTGGGATTCCCTCTTTTTGTGGAGGGAGGGATGGTTGAGGAACCATCACAGGTGGGTGGAGATACCATACTGGAATGGACAACACCATTTTGGGAAGGGTAAGCATTGCAACTACCTAGAAAGCTACTCTTGGTGGGGGGTAGAAGAAGGGAATTTGAGTAAGGGCCTGGGGGATTGTCTCTCAGACTAGGATTTGACCTTGGGGGAGGGTGAAATCAGGGATAAGTAGTGTTGTAGGGTTCTCATGGGGTTCCTTAAGTATGATTTATTCCACTAGTGGGACGTCAGGGAGTGTAGAAGCATCTGTGGGAGGAATGGTATCTCCATTGTCAGTTTCATTGGAAGATATGACACACACTTTTGTTGAGGGGTGTATGAGCGGTGGTGCTTTGTGGTATGCCCCCAACAAAAATGGGTCCTTGAAAATTCTGGGGGCCATATCCATGAGTGTATATGCATCAAAACTAGTGCGGATAAGAGGTAAGATGTTATCAATGTTGGAGGAGTGGTTAGGCTCGTAATGTGAAACTTGGTTGATGGTGATGATCTTCCCGTTGTGGGGGAACATCATCATTCAAAACACAGAAGAGGCCAAAACCTTCATAGCATACATGTAGCTACATCCAAAAAATATGTTGTAATCGAGTGGGGCATTGATAAATTCAATGTCGATAAGGATGTTTTTTCCCCTAAGTTCAATGGGGACATTTTGAAAGATCCCTTCAAGAGAGGATGGTCATCGATCATAACATCTCAAGGTGATGGCAGATGGTATTAGCTCAGGAGCCAAGTTTCTGCCATATCGTTTTGGACATGATGCATGTGGATGCACCTTCGTCAATGATAGATCGATGAACTGTGATGTTCCAAAATTTGACTGGTATCTGGAAAGCTACCAAAGCTGGGAGATGGGGTTCCCCACAATCTAGATCAAATGTAATTCATCTAGTATCATCATGTTCGACTTCCCCCAAGGTGTAAAACAATGATTTCCATTGAGTGGGATAGGTTTAGAGGACCTCCAAGTTGACATGGATGCAGGTGATTGTGCCAAGTCATCGACCAGACTATAATTGTGTGCCACCCTAGCCTAAGGGTTGTTGACATTTCGTCATAATAGGATGCGGGGAATACAAATGGGTGGTTTAGTGTTAGGGTGTGGGATCATAAAAGGTTGTTCGGATGGAGCGAGAGATTCTTCCAAAGTGGTGGGAGTGGATTCAGGGGTGCATTGTATTGGTGATTGCGCATTTGTAGAAGAATTTCTTTTTTGCTAGGAAGGAGGATATTGCGATCTGTCGAATTCCCAGGGTTTTGATACTGTTCCATCTGTGGTGGGAAAGGATGCATCTCTTGCTAGGTATTCATCACACATTGGTGTGGAATAGGGTTTTGCAACACATTCAGGGGTGGTTTCTACAAATACTGTTCTAGGGCCTGCTGAGGGGCAGGTGGTGCTGGAGGACGTGGCACATTCATGGAATCTTTCATCTGTTTGAAGTCATAGATTTGGGGGAAATGGTGAGTATAATGACCATGATCACTGCAAAGGGCACACGGGAAGTTCATCCAGAGATTGTTGTTTTTGTTCCTCCTTTGGTGTTTATTGTTATTTACCCTTTGGGGGTTCTGGTTACCCTAGTTCTGGTTTCCCCCAGCAGGTTGGTTTTGTAGGGGGTTATTTGCCCCTAGTCCTTGGTTATTATTGTTTTAATTTTTTCCTTTCTTTTTGGAATTATCCAACTGATGGGACAGATTTTCTATATTCAATTGTTCAAAATTTTGAAATTGTTGAATGGGAGAGGGTTGAACAAAGTTAACCCTGGCGTGTGGTTGTCCTTGTGGAGGTGCAATGGGATGTGGAGGACCAGGAAATGGGAAATACAAATTATTTTGTGGTAATGACCCATAGGGTGCATAGGAAGGTGTAGCACTTTCACTAGTGCTCAGGGTGTAAGCTGAGGTAGAGGGGGTACCAGACCTTGGTTGAACAGTCGGGTGCATTATGGGTGTCGATGAGGGTCCACTCATGGGTGGAGGGAGGATAGCAGGGTATGGATGCTGATAAGGGGGGGGAGGGTAATAAGAGGGTCCTCCATACATTTTTGGATATTGGGGTGTATCGTACATGGGTGGTGGTTGGATGTATGGATTGTGGTGTGTTGTGGTTCCAATCAATCCATCCACGGAGTGAGACATCCCAGGTTTGTTTTGGACGATTGGTACAGGTCTCAGGGAATTAGGTAGTACTGTGTATAAGTATCCTGACTGAGCATAAATGAGGTCATATTGTTGAGCTTTGTTGATGGTTGCTTCTTCAGTTTGGGGGAAGGTGGAGGCCACATATTTGGAAAGGAGAGGGATGAGTGATCTGAGAAACCAATCGAGGCATTGTTCATTGGTGGTTTATGCTTTTCATAAACTATGTCATCGATGCCATTCATGAATGTGGTCAGCAATATGTGTGGCTGAGGTTTGTTTAAACTTAGAAATCAGTTCGAGACCATTGTCATGATGAAATGGTAGTTGAAATAAGGTTAAAAATGTTTTGGCCAATGATTCAAAAGTCACATGGGACCCTGAGTTTTCGTCCACATACCACTTGGCTAATGGACTTGTGAGTGTGCACTGAAATAACTTTAATTGGATAGATTCATCCATGATGTTGTTTGAAGAGAACCATAAGTGGAAGGTCATGATATGGTTGGCAGGATATTCTCCCACCTTTCCTTCAAACTTGGGAATGTTTGAAGGTAGTTTGGTATGCATTACAGGCTATGTGGGGTCATGCAATATAGGATCACTCGTGAGCTTACATAGATCAGGTATGTTGAGGGAGGCCAAATACGACATGTGGAGTGGTGGTGGAGGATTAGTTCTAGCCATGGTGTGAGAAGGTAGTGCACCTAACCCTTGAGGAGGGTTTGGTGGGGGTATACTTCTCCCTTGGAAATAAGTGTACCTTCCACCTCCTTGTGAATGAGAGCTAGTGGATGGGTGACCTTGGTAAGTGGACCCAAGTAAAGTGGATCCCAAAATGGTTTCACTCATAGGGGTGTGAGATGGTTGAGTCGGTGAGTTGGCGAGACTAAGAACTCCTCCTAGAATAAGAGAGAGATTTTGAAAGCATCTAGAACGACGAGGATTCTGTGGGTCCCATATGATGTCCGACTAGCAAAGTGAATGTGTGCAAATGGTGATGAGAGAAAATAAATGGACTAGAGACTTGTATATTTTGGGCCTTCACAATATATCTCACAATCACATGTAATCACAAGAGCATCATACATAAATAAAATTGACAAGAAGCATACATGTGGGTAGGTGGATTTTTTCCATGTGGGAGAACAAAGAAAACAAATGCTCATGTCCTATAGAGACGTAACATCCTTCCTCTCAAATAATGTTGGACCTTCCAATAGCACTCAACAGTGGGGTTTGAAGTGACGGGAAGAGGAACTAGTGAAGGATGAAATAATCAGTTATAATGAGGGGTAGAGGGTGCATATCCCGAAAGAGCTGGTGATATCTCCCAATAGCCACACAAAATATGATCAAGGTGCAATTGCAGCCCACAATTTCCACCTAGGTAGATGTTCTAAAATTGGCCACTGGGTACCTCAGTCAAAGTGCGACATTTAGATTTTCAGCCTCAGAAATGGGTCACGGGATGGATCCCTTCCAAGAGGTGGGTGCCTCAAGGGGGAACGCACAGAACAACTAGACCTTAGCCTTCAACCCTTCATGGGTATCTCCCTACCTTATGGTGTTAGGAACACTTGACTTTGAGGATTTAAAATCTCCCTATTTGTCAACTTCTAATGTTTGAATATGTGAGAACTAGGTAACGGGGAGTTATTTGGATGCCTATCCCCGAGATCCTACCTAGACTAAAAAAATTATTTTGGTACCTCCTATGGAGGAAAACTTAGTGAGTTTTTAGAAAACATTTAGATGTGTTTGTTAGAGAGATTAGAAGTGTGAACCAATCTCGTTTGAATTAATTGGGAGTGGATAATTCCTTCAAGAAATAGTGGGACGTTTCAGAATCCCTTTGGAGGAAACCTACTTCCACCTCCACAATTCGAGATGAGATTATGTGAGTGAGTAGTGACTTTGTGTGTGAGCAAGTGATAAAATGTGCCAAATTTTTAATAATTTAGGTGTCACCTTGCAACATGTAGACTTCTTGTGGTCCTTACAATTCTTGATTAACTATCTTACTAGATGCCATTGGTACAACCTTGCTGAATTTTAAAGTCCCTAAAGAAATAACATGTGGAAATATGCATCCTTATCAATCCTTAAAAACTCCCTAATGTGATTTAACCTAATAAAGCTTCAAAAAACTATCTGAGATTGAAAGCATGTGGGCATGTATGGGCTCGTTACAATAATCTTTTAAAATCCCCTAGTGATGTAAACTAATAAAGTAGCTTAAAAAACTATCCTAATTTTTGCAACATGTGGGCATGTATGGGCCCTTACAAATTTAAGATGTTTTGAAAAGAAACCAAGAGGATCCCTAGGGGGGCTTTGTCCTCTCCTAAAGATTTTTTTTTAAGGGAGACAAAATCTTCCCTCAATCATTTTTCTGATTCTCAATATCACTCTATGGTGGGAGAGAAGAGCATACTCAATTATTGAAGTTTTATTTCTGGTCCCAATGCAAGTGTTTATATATGTGATAGAAAATGAACTTTAACTTAGATTTTACAATCAAAACAAGCCATCCATGTGGAAACTCAAAGCAAAAGAGGAGAAATATGGTTCTTTTTAACCCCCTAAGTGCCTATGTTTTGACTAACACTTTATGTGGTAAGGGAATCTAAGTGTGGTGCATTTAAAAATTGCATAAAAGAAAGATTTTGAAGGCTAGGGGCCTTCAAAACATCACAAAAAACACTTACAATGTTGAAATCATGGACAAATGCACGGGTCATAGTTTAGACAGAGGCACATGTGGTGCCAATGTGTAGAGAACCGAGGACCTGTCGGTGCACTGTGCATGGAATGCACTGAGAAACATAGTGTTGTTGGCGCATAATGCTCGGAAGGCACGTCTGTGGGCTGGAAAACCCACGCATGTTTTGATACACGTCTGGGAGGAAACGTTTAGGTGGAATTATCCTCTTCCAGCTCCAAATTCAACTCTTTACAGGTAGGGCTAGGCCGGTTATGATCCCTTCAAGGAAAATAAGTCAAAAATAAGTGCTCAAACAACCCAAATAGGGAGGAAATTGATACCTTATCCCTAGTATGGTCGCCAATCTATTGTGTCCTTTTTGTCACTCCAATGAGCAAAAAAGGGGCACTTGCAAGTCTAGTTGGGCCTACTAGATAGGACATAGGTTAGTGTATGTTGGTCATCGACAAATTTTTGGAGAACCTTGGTTGTGTTTGACCATTTTTGGGACTTCGACAGGAGGGTCGAAGACAGAGCACCTAGGCAAAGCAGAGATCGTGGGATCTCGTCCCATTTTTGTGGGATTTTTAGGTTCAAGGCTTATGTAACGGGTATGGGATGTCAGCCTATGGGTTTAGCTTAGGACCCATTTGTAAATGTATAAATAAGTAGCTAGGCATTGTAAGAAGCATCAGATCTAAGTTGGCTTTGTGCAAGATATGTAGATGTTTCTAAGTGCGATTAGTTGTGAAGGCTTCATGCATACTATCTATTCATAACTTCCAGAGTTAAGTGCAAGTGATTGTAAGAGTGCTCTTTGTTGTGCCAAACTTTGGGAAGGAGGGTCTGGTAAAGTGCACGCAGATCTCTTGTCCTATGCAGAGTTGGTTTTGTGGCTTTGTGCATGTAAGAAGATTGAAACAAGATAATAAAGAAGACAAAGAGTTGGTGGACGTAGCCCTGTGTTGGGGGTGAACCATGTATATCATGTGTTGTGATTGATTTGTGTTATTGATTTCATTTATTCTTATTGTTGAACCTTTATGTATGTTAGAGGCATCTGATGTAGTAGATTAGTGCTTAATAACATGAATGAATGTTAGATCTGTTGATGATATGTGCTAAATTGTTAGATATGCTTAGATCTTGTTGAATACTACGTTATTATGTAATTAGGGTTTTTACCTGCGATGTGAATAAGGGTCAAATACTAATGAACGCTAATTTATAAGTGCTCTGTTAAGTATTTTGATCACATTTCTGTATCCCAGCTAGTTTGTAGACACTTGATTCCTACAACCCCCCTTGCCTCTACCTCAGGTGAGACTTCATCTACTTTGTAGGTGTGGCCGAAAGGGCCAGTAGTTAGGGTTATTTTGGTTTGATTTTGAAGATTTGAACCCCGGGTCTCCCCCTGTGCCAACAAATGGTTCCATTGTCAGGGCCTAAAATTGTGATCACTGGGAATTGAAGAAAAGAGAAATATTTTTGCATAGATCTATTGCTCTAGTGCGTAATACTCTACTTGAATTGTGAAGCTCCATGCTAAGAAGAGAAGTTTGATCTAAAGAAAAGAGGTAAGATCTTAACAATTTGTGCTATGATAAAGGTAAGATAAGTGGAAGTTTTTGTTTCGAAAGAATGAATCTAGGTATGTTTGATAGATTTTGTCCTATTCTGAAAACTAGGGCACAACTCGAAGAAAGAAGATATGATATGAATATATCTAATAAAGTTAATGAAATATATGTTATTCCTATGCATAGAAAGAATTTTTGGACTAAAAAGTGAATGCAGGATCCTAGAAAGAATTTTTTGCAGGTCCATCACTATGATCCCAGTTTACAGTACAAGAAAGGTTGGGGATCATTTAAGATAAAGAGAGGATTGAATCTTTTTTATAGTTTTAGAAGATCGAGACATCTTGCTAAGGAATTCCCTGGTAGAGGTCCTATTTTCCTTTGTGGTAGAGCTGTTGGTCATGAGGTTTTGGATTTCCCTAGGATGATTGCTAAAGTCAAAAAGATGAACCTGAGACAAGAAAACCATGAAGAAGGTCAAGAGACTAAGAATATACTAGACAGCCAAAAAGAATCAGAGCCTATATTATTATGGATGAAAGAAACATTGAATGATCACAGGGACATCAGTTTACCAGAGATCTTAAAAGAGAAGTAGTGCATACAAATAAGAATAGGAGACTTCGACATAGATTGTGTATTGGATGTAGAAACACAAGTGAACATTATGCTAGAAAGTACTTAGAAATTTTGGGAAAACCTTCTATGATTCCTTCATTGGGAGGAATAGGATTTTTTAAAGGAAATATGATAACCCTATGTGGAAGATTTACTCATGTACCTATGAGTGCTCATGGAACATCGACATAAGAAGAATTTGAGGTCATTAATTTTGTTGAGAACAACACTCCTTTTGAACTTTTGTTAGGAAAGACTTGGATTGAGAGAGATTAGATCCAAAGGAAAGAAGAAGAGGAAGATATAGAACAAAAAAAACAAGAATTAAGGGATTTCATGGCTAGGAGAATAGCACGCTTAATAGAAGAACATGAGGACAAGTCAAAGAAAATGAGGGCCAAGGACCTAGCTGTTGAAGTTGAAAAAATGAAAGAAGAATTAAATAACCTATCCATGCAGGAGAGTAGAGCACCTACTCCAGAAACAGTAAGAGAAAAAGGATTACCCTCAAACCTTGTGAAAGACCCTCTGCACTGCGAAGTTACTATGCTAAGAGGAGATAAGAACAATAATGGAAAGAGGAATCCAGATACACATATCACAAGAAAGAAAGCAAGAAATATCAGTAAGAAGAAAGAAAATATAGAAAAATTGCAGGAGGTTCCAAAGAGGACTTCGCAGAAGGAAGGATTGCAGAACTTGAACCTCACTAAAATAGCAGAACAATGCAGAATGACACTCCAGAACAACTAGAAACACAGTTATTGATGGAAAGATTGCCATTGGACCATTGGGACCACACCATAATGGATGGAATTGTATTGATTGAGGCAGTCCTACTCGTTGGAGGAGTCTGTTATGACATTGTCTATTTAACCCGTCGAATTTCTTACCAGGGAAAATTTTGAAAATTGGGATTATCCAAACCCACAAAGAACTAATTGCTTTTGCATAGTTCTTATTAATACCTCGCCACCCATTCTTCTTACCTTGAGTATTTGTCCACTTATCTGAGATATCTGATCTTGAGCGTGTATGTCAGATGACCTTAGAGCAGTGGAGAAATCCATCAAAGAGATTTTGATTGAGCTCATGGCTGAGAAGGTCATGTCCACAGGAGTACAAGCCTCATTGATGAGAAGATTGGAAGCCTCCCCATCAACTGCACGTCAATCTAGGCCATCTCAAACTGTGACAGAGAAATGAGGCAAGCATCACGATAACCTGGCAAACGTGAAGCTCATCCCGTTGGTCCTGCCTGACTATATCCCACCTCTGGATGGTAGGGTTAGTTGTGATATCATCCTGAGAGACTTCGACTATACATTGATCACTACATACCTCTTGAAGGGGATACACACAATTGGACCACAGTTAGGATAGATTTTGACACTAAAGATAAGTGATTTCAACTTGGGAGACTGCAAGAATTATGGAATGATCGCACCACATAAGTACTTGACAAAGACAATGGGGAAGAAGTCAAAGATAATCTCCTAGCTGTGGACCATGGACATCACAAGATAAAAAATCCTTAATGTGATGAATATATCCTGTCGTTAAAATCCTCCTATCATGATACCATGGCGGTTACCTATGGTTGGATAGGTGCATCACTGTAGATCAAGCATTGATCCACCGGATGACTGGTTTGAGCATGCAAGGACTAGACCCTCAGGAGTTTTACCTAGGGAAGACTGTAGATCCTGCCCTGGCACAGCGAATAAAGGACACCTATGACGATGTGGAGAAAGGAAAGTGGGGCTACAAGGTAGCCTCCATCCAAAATGGCGTAGTGCGCCTAGATTTCCAGTTGATCACTGGTAAACTCATCAGGAAGAACATATCAATGCAATTCACGGGGTTTTTCATCGACCTCATGGGAAAATGCATTGAAGGAATGCATATGAACTGGATGAGCTAACTCGTCAATCAGTTGGAGCAATATTTATGTTAAGTGCAAGACCAGGGATACCAGTTTCACTTCAACTGGTTGTTGATAATCATTGCCTTCATCGCTTGGGATATGGTGGAGGGAGAAACCTTCCCTAAAGTTGAGCCGTCCAAACCACTAGACATGAGGTTCACTACCCTCTGGTATTCGAGCGACATGGCGAAGAAATGAAAATCCAATTCGATGTTCCACACCTATTACTTGTAGCTAAAGAGGGCCATTGAATCCTTCCCTTGCATGACGTCGAATACACTTCATAGGTCTAGGCCAATAGTGAAGTTTCATGTAGAAAGGCACTTCATTTACATCACTGAGCATAGAGACTAACAAAAGGAAGAGCTCCAATCCTATTACAAACTCACTGAGGAAGATATGCAGGAAATAACCAAGGAATGGCCTGTAGAATTCCTTGTACCAGTCAAACAGATAAAAATCTCTGACCCCGACCTCATTGGAAGTCCTGTAGTCACCTGGGAGGAGTATGATGGACCAGGTAGTAGCAATAAGAATAAGAAGGAATAAGTACAGGAAATGCACAACGCATCAGAGGAGACTACACAAGATTCACCTGAGGGGGAGGAGGTGAGGAAGTAGAGAAAGAAGAGGATGAAGGGGAAGAATACAAGAAGGAACAAGGCAAAGTAACACTACCTAAATATCCCCTTATGGAGGCAGAGACATCCAAGAAAAGAAAGGTTTCTACAAATAAACCCTAAGCGTGGAAGAATTCATTCACCAATAAGCCCCACTTACAAACTATACTTACAGTGGATGATATTGACCTCATCATCACAGCTGTATCAGATACTTCCAAGGACATTTTGCAATGAAGCAAAGCCAAATAGGAGACAATGTATGTGTTGGCACAGGGGAATACCCAGGGTTCAACGCTTCAAAAATGCACCAACAAAATGCTAACTACTTTCCCTTTCGGCAACACCTGCGAAGCAGATGGAGTCTCACCTGAGGTAGAGGTAGGGGTGGTTGTAGGACTCAAATGTCTGCAACCTAGTTGGGATGCATATCTATGATTACACCACTGTAACAAGAACTTAGTAGTTAACATTCATCAGTATTTAACCCTTATTCACATCAGAGATCCAAACCCTAATTATAGAACAATGCAGTATTCAACAAGATCTAACACATTCAAGCACTTAGCATGGAGAGATAGATCAGATCTAATATTCATTCACCTTACCAAGCACTAATATATTATACCAAATGCATCATACATAAAGATATCGACACTAAGCATAAATCACATCACTAACATACAACATAATGCACAAAGCAACCATAACACAAGATATACGTGGTTCACCCTAGTGTGGGGCTATGTCCACCAACTCTTCATCTTCTTTATTATCTTATTTCAATCTTCTTACATGCACAAAGCCTCAGAACCCACTCTGCATAGGACAAGAGATCTGCGTGCACCACGCCAGATCCTCCTTCCCCGAGCTAGGCTTAAGCACAAAGCCTTCTTACGATATATACACAAGCTTCTTACAATCACTTGCACTTAGCTCTGCAAGTTATTAACACATAGCATGCACAAAGCATCCATAACTATTCACACTTAGCACATTGGCCTCATTACCCTTAGCACCTCCTACTTACATCGCTTAGCTTTCTATTTATACATTACAAAATCGGCCTAAACATGGGTAAACCCATGGGCCGTCATCCCATACCTGTTACATAAACCCTAATCCCAAAAACTTCTCTAAAAAGAGTCTGAGATCCCGTGGTATCTACTTCAACTTGAGATCCACCTTCGACTAGCCTGTTGAAGTCCCAAAAGAGGTCAAACATGACCAAGGATCTCCAAAACTTGGTCAAGGGCCAAACACTCACCTGTGACTCGTCCCAAGTCACTTTGGTATGGGTAACTCTGCCTCAAAAGCCTCGATTTTTTCTCGAGCTTCTTCAACCTATTTTTGGGACAAGCCCTCCTGCTCGGTGAACTCTTGAATAACTTCCTCATTCACAGGTCCTTCTAAGCATTGTTCTATGGAAGTGACTACTAGTTCCATCTCTGGTCCTTGGCCTTCAATGTCCTCAAAAAGTAGGCAAGATGCATCCTAGACTTGCTGGAGTTTCTGTTTCACTTCCATGACTTAGATTTATATGGCATGGACCTGTTGTTGAGTCGTGTGTCGTTCTTGGGATCTTTTCATCCTCTCAACTGCTGACATGAGTTTCAACTACACTTGTACTACTGTTGTTTGCTGCCTTTCTTCCTGGAGCTACGACTCTAGTGTCTTCAGTTCTGGTCCTTGGTAAGGCGATCATAAGTCTAAGCACTGCATCTGCTTAGCTATTTACATTCCACGACTAATGCTTTGATCCTTTCAACTATGCTCCAGGCAGTTTCTTCTCTCTAGTCTCGCACTTCCTGTAGAGTGCTTGGAAATGTTTGTAGCTCTAGTTCTGCGACTTTTTGTTGAAGTTGTTGAATAGATTCAACAAGCTTCGTCACTTGATTCTCCATTGGGTCTTCCTCCATTTTCTCTAAGCCCATCATAGAGTGAATTTCTGTGTCGACTGCTTCTTTAACTCTGGCCTACTCCATGAGCAATTCTTCTTTCTCCTACTGTATTTGTGCTTTATTTTCTTTGAACTTGGTTTGTAGGTCGTCCTTCTCCTACTGCGAAACTCGGTGTTGCTTTATGATTTCCTCTTGTGCTTGCTTCAGGGCCACTGAGGCCTGTTCTTTTTCTTCCCGCATGAGATGAAGGTGAGCTTTGGTCGCATCATCTATTCTACAGAGTTGGACAGGCTCATCTCCCAAATCTATTTCTTCTGGTGCTGAGGGCACAGTGGACACTGCTCGGCTAGAGTGAAGGGCTTGTTGTACTCCTTGCGGCTTTATCTCAATTCTATCATACATGGCTTCTTATTTGGCTTCATTTCTCTATAAAATATCTTCCAAGGCATCTGATATAGTTGCGATAATGAAGTCGAAGTCATCGACCATGAGTATAGTCTGCAACTTCGACTTACTTGCTTTGGACTTCTTCCACGTTGTAGGTTTCGTGAGGGAAACTTTCTTTTCTTGGATGTCTCTACCTCTTCAAGGGGGTTCCTAGGTGGTGTTACTTCACCTTGCTTCTTCTTGTCTTCTTCCCCTTCTTTTTCTTCTTTGTCCACTTCTTCGTCTCCCCCTCCGCTAGGTGAATCTAATGCAGTCTCTTTTGATGTGTTGTTTATCTCCTATACATATTCCTTCTTTTTCTTCCTACTACTACTGGATGCATCATACTCTTCTTGAGTAACCACCAGACTTCCAATGAGGTTGGGATCAGATAGTGCTTCCTGGTCGACTGGTATAAGGAACTCTGCAGGCCATTCCTTAGTGATTTTTTCTAGGTCCTCCTATGTGAGCTTGTAGTAGGATTGCATCTCTTCTTTACTTTTGTCTGTGTGTGCAGTAATATAAATAAAATTCCTATCTGCGGGGAACTTCATAAGGGGCTGGAACCTGTCCAGGGTGTTCGACGTCATGTGAGGGAAAGACTCAATAGCCCTCTTCAGCTGCAAGTAGTAGTAATGGAATACTGCATTAAACTGTCATTATTTCCCAATATCACTCAAATACCAAAGTGTGGTGAACTTCTCAGCTAGTGGCTCGAATGGGTTAGTGTCAGGGAAGGTTGCACCTTTCGACATCTCCCAAGAAGTAAATGCAATGAGGATCAACAACCAGCTAAAATGGAACTCATAGCCCTGCTCCTGAGCATCGCGAAAATATAGTTCTAATTGATTGACTAGGTAACTGTCTCAGTTCATCTGTAGTCCTTCCACACATTTTCCTACGAGGTCAATGACAAACCCTGTGACTTTCATGGGTCCGTTCTTTCTTACTAGCTTACCAACAATCAACTAGAGAGCAAGACGCACTGTGCCATTTTGAATGGAGGCTACCTTGTAGCCTCACGTCCCTTTCTCTACATTGTCGTAGGTGTCTTTGATCTTCTGTGCTAGGGCACAGTCTACAAACTTCCTTGGATAAAAGTCTTATGGGTCTAGTCCCTGCATGCTCAATTCAGTGATCCCATGGATCAGCGCCAGATTGATAATGATACGTATGTCTAACCATAGATACCTTCCCTAGAAGCACGACAATAGGAGCTTAACGCACATGTTAACCTCCTGGATCCTTTCAAAATGTGGTCTCTTCATCACGTTCAAGAAAATGGACCTTGAGATGTCCATAGTCCATGGTTGGAGGATGATCTTTGATTTATTCCCCTTCGTCTTGTTCAAATATTTGTGAGGTGCGAGCATGCCATAACTCTTGTCGTATCCTAGGTTATAGTCATTGATCTTCAATGTTGGAATCCTCTCCAACTATGGTTTGACTGCTTGTATTACCTTTGAAAGGTACACAATGATGATTTTGTAGTCAAAGTCCCTCGAGACACTTTCATGACTCACCACACTGTCCAGGGGTGGGATGTAGTCGGGTAGGATGGATGGAATTAGCTTCGCATTTGCAAAGTCATCATGATGCTTGGTTCTTTTCTCGGTCGCATCTTGGGATGGTCCATATCCATGAGTAGTCTATGGGGAGGCTTGCACTCCTCACATTGATGAGGCTTGGATGCATATGAACATCACCTTCTTGGCCATGAGGCATGAGGTCTATTAGAATCTCTTTGACGTATTTTTTTGCTACTCTAATTTCGTTCGACATGCACACTCAAGATTTGATATCTGAGGTCGATGAACAATACTCACTGTTAACATAATGGATAGCGAGGTCTCAATGATCACTGCGTGAAATCAACTAGTTCTCTGTGGGCTTGGATAATCACATTTGGAAAAAGTGTTCTTGGTGAAACACTCGATGGGATAAATAGATATCACTATAATGATTTATTTCAACGGGTCGTAAAGCATTATTCAATGCAATTCCATCCATTATGGCACGGTCCCAATGGTCAAATGGCTAACTTTTAGGCCATAAATTCTTTCCTAACCATTCGAGAGCATCGATCGAATGGTCATATTGCCTCAAATGGTCATATTTATTCATCATGGCAAAGTGCCATTCTATGTTGTACTGGTATTCCGAAGAAGTTCAAATTCTAGAAACCTTCCTTCTATGAAGTTCTTTCTGGAGCTTCTTGCAATTTTTCTAACTTTGCCCTCTTCTTACTAATCTTTCTGGCCTTCTTTCTTGTGATCTGAATTACTAGTTTCCTCTTTCCATTATCATTCTTATCTCCTCTTAGCATGATAACTTCACACTATGGGGGTTATTTCATAGGATTCAAGGGTAATACTTCTTCTCTTTATGGGGTAGGTGCTCTACTCTCTTGTACAGACAAGTGCCTCTAGTATTCCCGTGTCCTTTCAACTTTGACATCCATATATTTGGTCTTTAGTAGCTTTGACTGGTTCTCTTGTTCTTCTAGTAAGTGCACTATTCTCCTAGCCATGAAATCTCTTAGTTCTTTCTTTTTCTGTTCTAGATCCTCCTCTTCTTGTTTCCTTCGTATCTGATCTTTCTCAATCCAGGTTTTTCCTATCAAGATAGCAAATGGGGTGTTGTTCTCAACAAACTTAACGATCTCAAATTCTTCTTCTGTCGAAGTGACATGAGCACTCATAGATATCTGGGTAAGTCTTCCACATAGGGTTAACAACTTTCTTCTAAATAATCCTATTCCTCCTAATGAAGGAACCATAGCAGCTTTTCCCAAAATTTCCCAAGTTCTTTTTGTCATGATATTCACATGTGTTTCCTCATCCAGGACATAGTCTATGTCAATGTCTCCTATTCTTGTTTCTATGTACTCTTTCTCTTTTAAGACCTCTGATAAGTTGATATTTCTGTGGTCATTCAAGGTTTCTTTCATCTGTAGTAATACC